>OZ005735.1:240658187-240718249 GCA_963930755.1 Eudasyphora cyanicolor
CAACAACGGAGACTACAACAACAACAAAATAATAATCTGACATAGGCAGAACACAAGCACTTCCAACATCGGAACGGCCAGAGCGCACACCCAACCCAACAATGGAAAAAAACTTGATGTGAAATTTCAGATATGGATGTCTGTTATACAAGTCTGTCTGCCTGCAGCGGCCACTCTCAGAATTTTCATTGTGCACATCTATCTAGCTGTCCGTCCACATTCGGTCTGTATAACAGAAACTGAGAAGGCCAAAAACAAGTAAAAACTCTATACGAGTCTCTGGCGGCTTGGGTATACAGAAAAAATAATGTATACTGGGGTTCCGAGGGCAACCAACAGAGCCAACAGAGTCAGGCAAGTCGCAAGTCAGTAGTCAGTCAGACAACCCGTCCGACCGACCGACAGCCATTTATTTACTCTAGGGGCCTAGAGAATGCGATGCGAGATATTGCTCTGGCGGCAGCAACACGAACGATATACAATACGAATAAAAATCAACGAACGAATAAAACGAATGGCACGATGATACTTTCCCACTCGTACATATGCGCACATGGTCGAACACGCACATGCACTGCAAACTCATATTAAATACGGCAAAAGAATAACAAACACACACACACCCATTCACAGATACTCAAAGTGGCGTCGTGCATTAACTAATACATCGAAACGAAGGTTTTGAGATGGGATTTGGCAGTTTTTATAAGGAACGGTCGGTCGGTCTGTTATCATCAACTCATTCACATTGTGTTGTTGTGCTACATTTCGAGAAATATATGTATGTATGTCTCGTATCTCTAAGGAGTAAGCCATATGGTGTTGATGGTTGATGAGCGGTTTGAGGGGGACCACCGATATATGTAAGTCGTAAAAGGTCACGACGAATGAAAAACAATGAGAAGCTGATCGAAATTCTGTGGAATTCAAGCTATAATTATTCTATGTTTGTTTGAATCTCCCAACCACCCTTTTCCAAAACCATTAAGATTCGTTAGTGGATATATATCTATGTGTATGTATGTATGTATGTATAAGGGTAGATACATACATACATATATAGAATTTATTGCTATAATTTTTATTCATACTAGGTATATGCGATTATTTCCGAATTTTATATACCATAGAACTTTTCCTGAAAACCGTTAATATTATTATTTGACTTCTAAAGCAACAAAAATTTTGTCCAAGGGATGTGGATAACGGTTCCTGGTGTAATTTGGTGTCATAAACACCAAAAAAATATTATAAAATTTTTTTATGGTAATTTTTTTTTTTTAATTCCAACTTTCATGGAAAGTGCATTAGTATAATATAAGTATACGCCTGATTGAGCCGTGTTATGCGTTAAATTAAAGGGATTTATGAAGGCTACATATATAACTTAGAATTTTTGCAAATATAACGTAGAATTTTTGGTTTAGTAACAGTCGTCAAAAATATGAGAAAAAAATGATTTTTTTTAAAAAACAGTTTTCCCTGGTACAAAGAAAGATCATAAAAAATATAAAAAAGTCGAAAAAATTATTTTTTTTTTGATTTAAAAAGCCAACATGCTAACGAAGAAAACACTGTCTATTTGAAAAAAATCTATGGATAGATGTAAGCTATGAACCATTTTGTAAATGTTAAGGAAATTCAAAAAAAATATTGTTTAATATTTTTCCGTTTTATCCCCTCACCTTAGAGAGGAGGGTATATATCATTTGCTACGAACCAAAAGTGTAACATATCGAAGGAGTGACCTAAGTATGTTCGGCGGATATCCATTTTGGGTCATTTTTCGTCGAATGAGCAATTCCGTCCGTCCGTCTGTCTGCTGGCTGGTGAGCACGATAACTCTCGAAAGGAGTAACCGATTGACCCCAAATTTGGTACGTGGTAATATGTTCTTCAATCTCTGGCTAAGTTCGAAGATGGGACATATTGGGCCACTCCTTCTAGTACCTCCCCCACAAAGGGTTAACAATTAGTGAAATATTGATTATTTAATAACTTCTATACTACTTATTTGAATCCGCTAAAATTCTACACATAGTATTACATAGTTTATTAGTCACTATTCATCGAGAAAAATGGGGGAAGTAGCCACGCACCTTTTGGTACATCCCACACAAATGGACAATTTTGAACCAACAGTTAATAGCTTATAACATTATTACCAGTACATACAAAGACTTGAAATTTTGTACAGTGTAATGCTTTTATAGTACCTAGAGTCCGGAGAAAAATGGGCGTCATTTAGGGTTGCCAGACATCGTATTCGAAAAGTCGGGATAACCGAGACTTAAATGCGGGATTTGTCGGGACAAATAAAAAGATAATATTTTCTTGGTTTTGCATTTAAAAAAACTCAATACAGTTTCAATAAAAGTCAAACATAAGAATATTCAAAAATAACTTATATGCACTATAGGTCAATATTATGTTTGCCACAAATACTTTCTTTGCGTTATTCTTCACGAAATTCCCTTTTAATTTAAAACGGTTGGATGTAACATACACGCTGAAAAAATTGCTTCGATAGTATATTGTCCCAAACATATTCGGCTTGAAACATATATATGTTTATGGTACACTCAAAAATTGTGTATTTGGGAAGATGTTATTCTAAACAAATATTTGTTTGCATCCCAATGTGACTGTTATTTCCAAAACAAATATTTATTTGCATTAAGTATTCATAAAATACATAAATTGTTTTAAATTTTTCAGTAATTCAAAGTTAAATTTTTAGAAATGTTTAATGTTCGTAAAAATAATAATTGAAATCGTAAAATCTTTCATCAATATAAAGTACTTAGAGGATGGACAACTAATGATGACTTGGAATACTCAGAAATGTGAAACGATTGATTTAAAAAGAAGTTATTGCTGCATATGGTATAATTAAAACTGAAATTCGAAAAAGGCAGCAAAAGTTTTGGAAATATTTTTTATATTTTATTTGAGAAATTTAGTTTGCAAATATTATTTTTGGAAAAATAATAATATATGGGTTCTAAATATATTATATTGATTTTCAAATAAAATTTCTTTGCAAAGAAATATAAAATATTTAAAAATTGGTGTTCCAAATATATTTTGATTCGAAACATATCAAAAAAGGCGATTTTGCCCCGTGTAGCTTCTATAGGGCTAAATGGCCAATTAGGACGAAACATATATATGGGATATAAATCTGAACCGATTTTCGTCAAATTGAGCAAAGTTGTTCTCTGGATAAAAAACTCTATGTACCATGCTAAATTTCAAAACAATTGCATGTAAAATACAGCTTTTATAACTAATGAGCTATGTATAATTATATCTGATTCTTAGTCGATCCGTATACTTTAAGGTGGGTCTAGCTGTTGCATTTCTATGTATGTCTGACAAACATCTGCCATGAAACAAGGGTATAAATATCCGTGGCAATTCTTTACAAATAGCTCGAAGATTGCAGTAGTCGATGTACAACATTTCATAGGAAACTGCATCTAAAATTTGTATAACTATTGAAATTTCTACCACATTCGCCCACGTTAATAGCTATTCTTTTAGATAAGTTGCTGAATTCGTTCAAAATTTACATTTCTTGAAAGATGAAAAAGTCGGGATTTCCCCCCTAAATTACTTCAATAATCGGGACTCTGTAAATACGCGAAAAGTCGGGAAAATCCCGACGAATCCCGACCGTCTGGCAACCCTAGCGTCATTGGCCCTCCCCTTTTGGTACCTCCCACAAAAATTGACATTTTTGTACCAAAAGTAAACAGCTTTTAACTTTAATACCAGTACATACTTTAAAGTTATTAAATGCAATTTAATTTGATAATAGTTTAAATAAAACAACAAAATAAATAAATTTTCTAATATTTTTTGAGACTCAAGGTGAGGGGATTCATTAGTCGGTTTACCCGACTGAACTTTCTTACTTGTTAAATGATGTTTTTGCTTATATTGAATTCGCCATATCGACCCCTGTGCGCGGAATTACCGTATGTGCCCAAATCTAAATTTTACAGTAGAGCATTTGTTCTACTTTTCTCTGCTTTCGCAAAAATGCAGTGTTACATACGAGAGAGTATATCGAGAGCTTATATTCAAAACCCTCTAGCTTAAATTTTTGCAAAAATGAGATTTTTATGTTAAGGCGCATCTATGGTACTAATTTGGAAATAAAAAAACAAAAATTGAGATTTTATGGTCATTTTTGTAATTTCTCTATCTTACACACTTATTTTTTCTGAATGCAATACCCTCTATCTCTTCATATAATTTGGGACTATTTTTTTTGTTTTTTTTTTCTTCTAAAAGATGGTTCTTTGGTGAAAAGAGTATGCTAAACCCGAATTTGGTTAAATTTTTTTAGTCGAAGCTTTAGTTTTCAAATTATGACTATTTTTATATCTAACCTGTGATTCCACAAGAATACTATTTTTTCTATGACAATTTGAAAATGGATTCAAAAATGAACCCCAAGAAATAGATAACACTTAAATAAAAATTAATCATTAATTCATTGTTATTATTATTTATTATTTTTATTATAATATGTATAATTATATATTAAAAAATTTGTGGAATTCATAAATATTTTTTTTTTACTATGCAAAACCCTCTATCTTTTTTTATACATGAAGAATTTTTGAATAGCAATACCCTCTATGTTCCATAAAATGGCTCGTGGTGCAAATATTAAAAAAAAAAATATTTAGTAGATCACGTGGTTAGATGTAATAAACATTGTAGAACAAACAATTTTATTTTTCTTTAAAATTAGGGATATAAACGGTTTTTTGGCTCTACTGAACAATTGTGTTTTTTAAGATAGAGGATATTGAATATAAACTGTCGATATAGTCAATTTTTGGAGCAAATTAGAGGATTTTGCCTTCAATATTTTGCCAGGTGACGGGACTATGAATGTAGAACAAAATTGCATCAAAAACTCAATATTGAAAAAAATGGCATATACGATAATTCCGCGCACAGGGGTCGATATGTGAGAGAGTCATATAAGAGACATTGCACTTGCATTTTGTTTTATGAGGATTAATGTCAGACATTATAAAGTTATAGAGACGACGAGATTTTATGGCCGTTCGTATCCCTCCATAAAACATTATATGCAATTTGAGAGCTATATTGGATGAGATCCGCTCAGGTAGAGGGTCATTCAACAATATTTGTGGTTTTTTATTTATGAGGTTTCCATTCAGTTACGCCCTTTAGGGGCTAGGACATCCCAGTCGTATATACATATGTACATACAGGTAGTAAAATGATATGTACGCAATACAAAGTAGTACGCGGCAATCTTGAAAATATTGGGTTTCTACGTTCGAAGCAAACTATATGTCAGCTAGTGGTACTGCAACTTATGAACCTTAAACCCGGAATTTATGAATGAAATTTCTTATTAATAAATTAGTGTAATTCAGCGCCTTAAAGAGATAAGTCGATTTTCTGAAAAATATTACAAAGTTATATTTCGAAGTATGAGTAATATGCAAATAACTTTTCAATGTGTAAATAATCCCAACAATTTCTGCTACATCTGGTAATTAAGAAAAATCGACGTGCGTTTAGTAAAATAATATAAGAAATATATGTGTAATATTTTGGTATACGAGTTAAAAATATGAACGAACCGTGGACACCTAGTATTTTGTGTAATTCGTGCCATGTAAATCTTACTCGATGGAGTAGTGGAAGCATGCGGTTAGTACTTTACAATTAATGTATTACAATGGTTTGTGGAATAAAACGTTTTAATTTTAGACATCACGTGGAATTTGGAATGCCAATGATTTGGAGATAACCTTTCATTCACGATACGGACTCCTATTTTTGTCTAAGTAAATAGATTGGAGTAGGAAGAAGCATTCGCTGGAATTACGCTGAAGTAAAATCTGTCACTTTGCCAGTTGCACATTCGGAAATAATACCAATTCCCAAGCGTCCAAGTATAGCTAACAGCCTAATTACGGAAACGTCATCAAGTTCAACTGAGTACTCAACTCTAAGCGATTCAAGTTTGAGTCAGAAGTCAGTTTCAACTCATTGATCTAGTGAGAGATTTGGAAACTGACCAAAAATAAGGCAGAACTACATGCATCTCGGATGAAACAGTACAAAATTTTGGCCCCAGATTTTAACATATCATATTATAGAGTCCGTGATATACCGTACAAACAATTTTATACAACTGTGTAAAACATATGCTTTTGCAAGGACATTCCCGGATTGTTCGAGGAATTTAATCAAACATACAATTCAAAGGAATGGTGGTTATCTGTTGACAGCAGTAAAGAAAGTTTGAAAGCAGTACTTTTGCACAACGGAAATCAGAAACCGTCGATTCCCATTGCGCATGCCGTCAACACTAAGGAATCATACGAAACAATGGCTAAATTGATAAAATACATAAAATGTGAACAACATGACTGAAAAATTTGTTGCGATTTAAAGTGTTGAAGAAAACCCAGGTTTGTCCATTCCTCGTCGTTCTGTGGAATCTGGCATTCCACAAACGTCATTACACCGTATCTTGCATAAAGACTTGGGTCTTTAGGCTTATAAAGTTCAGTTAACACAAGAACTCAAGCCGGCCGATCATCAACAACGTCGTGTCTTTGCTGATTGGGTCCTTGAAATGCATGAAAATGATCCGGAATTCCATCGAAAAATCATCTTGACTGATGAGGCCCATTTCCATCTCGGTGGCTACGTCAACAAGCAAAATTGTCGCATCTGGGGCTCGGAAAACCCAAGAGTTATTGTTGAGAAGCCTCTCCATCTTCAACGTGTGACTGTTTGGTGCGGTTTATGGTCCGGCAGGGTCATTGGACCTTACTTTTTCGAAAATGAGGTTGGATCAACAGTTACGATGAATGGATTGCGCTATCGAGAGATGATTAATGATTTTATATGGTCGGAGTTGGATGTTATTGATCTGGACAACGTTTACTTTCAACAAGACGGCGCTACGAGCCACACAAGCAACGAAACCATTGCTCTGTTACGGGAAAAGTTTCCGGACCGTGTTATCTATCGACGAGGTGATCACAATTGGCCACCGAGATCTTTTGATTTATCACCTTGCGACTCATTCCTTTGGGGCCAAGTGAAAGATAAGGTATACGCCAACAGCCCAACGCGATGCAAGACCTCAAAGATAGAATTCGTGAGGCTATCGAGGGCATAGGACAGCCACTTTGCGATTTAGTTATGGAAAATTTCATGAAAAGGATATGGTCCTGTAAGCGTGGTCGTTGTGGCCATTTGGATGATGTTGTTTTTCATTATTAACGGCATACCTTCCTCTTTATTATTATTATTATCTCCAAAATGACATTTTTCTTTGAATACCAAAATAACACCTCTTGCTGGAAACCCCTTTATTTAAATAAACTACTGTTTACCGAAAAATAGGTGTATTTGTTAAACCTCTTCTGGTACCTCCCACACAGATTGACAGATTAATTAGTGTAATGTTATACGTATACATAATACTTTACCCACAAAGTGAGGGTATACCTTAGTTGGTTTACCCGACTACAACTTTCCTACTTGTTTTTTTGCGATTGATAGAAAAATTCTGATTGGACCAAAATTCGTTTTAAAGAAAAAGGAATCCAAAAACAGGTGCTTATTTTTAATTTTTTTGCATATTTGTGATATGCAAAATATATGCAAAATATGGTAAAAATATGCAAAAACAAGTAAGAAAGTTCAGTCGGGTAAAACGACTTATGAATCCCCTCACCTTGAGACCCAAAAAAATATTAGTAAATTTATTTATTTTTTTGTTTTAATTAAATTATTATCAATTTTAATTGCATTTAATAACTTTAAAGTATGTACTGGTATTAAAGTTGTAAGCTGTTAACTTTTGGTGCAAAATGGTCCATATGTGTGGGGGTTACCAAAAGGGGTGTGCCCATAACGGCCACTTTTCTCTAGACTCTAGGTTCTATAAAAGCATAACACTGTACGGAATTTCAATTATTTGTATGCACTGGTATTAAAGTTAAAAGCTGTTAACTTTAGTACAAAAAGGTCCATTTGTGTGGGAGGTACCAAAATGGGGCGTTGCCAATAACTCCCATTTTTCTCTAGACTCTAGGTACTATAAAATCATAACACTGTACGAAATTTCAAGTATTTGTACGCACTGGTATTAAAGTTAAAAGCTGTTAACTTTTGTACAAAAAGGTCCATTTGTGGGGAGGTACCAAAAGGGGCGTGCAAATTTCGCCCATTTTTCTCTGGACTCTAGGTACTATAAAAGCATAACACTGTACGAAATTTCAAGTATTTGTATGCACTGGTATTAATGTTATACGCTGGTAAATTTTGGTGCAAAATTGTCCATATGTGTGGGAGGTACCAAAAAGCGAGTTTCCACTTCGCCCATTTGCCTTGGCGTGTTAGCGACTAACTAACTAATACTATGTGTGAAATTTGAGAAGATTCGAGTAAGTAGTATAGAAGGTATTAATGAATCATTATTTCTCTAGAAGTTAACCCTTTGTGGGGGGTGTACTAGAAGGAGTGGACCAATATGGTCCACCTTCGAACATAGCCGGAGATAGAGTTAATTATAATCGCATACCAAATTAAAAGTCAATCGGTTACTCCTTTCGAGAGTTATCGTGCGCACCAGCCAGCAGACAGACAGACGGACGGACGGACATTGCTCAAATGACTTAAAATGACCCAAAACGGATTTCCGCCGAACATACTTAGGGTCATAGGTCACTCCTTCGATGTGTTACACTTTTGGCTCGTAGCAAATGATATAGCGTGATCCATTTCGAGGTTCCCTACTTTTTTAAAGAAAAAAACACAGAAAATTCAAATAGAATGGGGAATGTTTATTATCATTTGAAAGAACATTCTTTGGCATTTATTTTTTGAAGATTATGTCTATCAAATGTTGGCCGCGGCTATGTATCAGATGGTCCATCCGTTGAGTCCAATTTTCGATGACTCGTTCGAGCATTTCGACTGGTAACTGGCGAATGACACGCGTGATGTTTTGCTCCAAGGCCTGAATCGAAGCGGGTTTGTCTGCATAAACTTCAGACTTTACATATGCCCACAGGAAAAAGTCTAACAGTGTGATATCATACGATCTTGGTGGCCAATCGACCGGCCCAAAACTTGAAATTGTCTGCTCACCGAAGTGTTCTCTCAATAAATCCATTGATTGATGCGATGTGTGAGAAGTGGCGCCGTCTTGTTGAAACCAAATGTCGCCGAGAACACGAGCTTCAATTTCAGGCATCAAATAGTCGGTTATCATGGCACGATAACGGTCGCCATTGACGGTTACGTTCTCACCGGCATCATTTTTGAAGAAATATGGACCGATTATTCCGGTACGTCGGATCGGGAATCGGTCAATGGCAAAAAGATAGCTCTTAACGAGAGCTAAAATATTGCTCATGGGTCGACTGGAAAGTGTTTTTTTTTTTATTAAAAAAATGGACTTAGCGCAATTGGCGAACGATTATTTTGATAATAAAACTGAATAATTTGTAAACGTTGTTCAGGCCTAAGTCTTTCCATGATGAAATGCCAAACAATACTTAACAAAAATAACATGACAGCATGACACGACTCACAAGTGATCTGTCAAAAAAAGGCTATTGAAAAAAGTATCTCTACTTAGATTACCCATTATATACCCTCCTCTCTAAGGTGAGGGGATACAAATGCGAAATTTTAGAAGGATATGTCAATACTATTTAAAAAATCATGACATAAAAATGGATGATTTAACAACTCATCCAAAAAAAGTGCCTAAATATATAGAAAGTATAGGGTAATTCAAAAGGAAACCGACCCACTCAGAATATTTATGAATTTCGATTTGGATGAAATTTTGCACGCGTATACTACAAGACAATACGGAATTATGACTAAATTCAAAGCAGTTTAGATTTTTAGGGTGCCAAATTGATCATCTAAAATTTTTTTTACAAATTTAGCTATTTTGAAGTCGATATAACTTTTTACGAGTAACGGAATATCAGAGTTGAATGATATACAGTAAATACCAGGGATGTAACGAATATTCGCATTCGCATATGCGAACGCGAATTATTCGCATCATTATAACATTCGCTTTCGCATTCGCAGAAACCATCTTTGGATTATTCGCTTTCGCAAAAATATATTTCAGTATTCGCTTCCATTTGTTAAAAGTGTTAAATCTCCTTATTCCCTTCACACAATTTGGAGATATTAATACCAACGAAAATCTCTACCACTTCTCTTCAAAAAAGTTGAAGATATATGTATGTTTGTCCTTGTGGTAACAGGAGGTAAAACTGTGGAAAACATTCTTAATACTTGAATATCCTGGTACTATAGGTTTGTTGGTACTATAGGGTCAAACTATTCGCATTCGCAAAAATTCATATTTCACTATTCGTTTTCGCATTCGCAAGAAATATATTTCAATATTCGCATTCGCTTTCGCTAAAGTCACTTTCGTTACATCCCTAGTATATACTAGTTAATAAAATATTGAACCATTTATATTATAAACGGTCTGTAAATCATGGAGGCGGCAATCATGGTCATGGTCTAGGATGCTTTTCCGGTAACGTGGTTGGACCCCTCTATACAATGAACGGAATAATTAACAGGTTTATGTACTGCGAAATTTTGGAGAATTCCATGCTTCCCTATGATGAGTGGAATGTTGCACTATTACGGCAATTTCAACACCACAACCTCCCGAGTAATACCGCGAAGTGATTCAATGATTGAGTTACAAAGGAAAGGGTTGACGTAATGGAGTGGCCAGCTCAACCGTAGACTTGAATCCCATTGAAAATTATTGGGAAATTCTCAACAAAGAGATAAATCGAGAAAGCGTAGGCGGAGATAAAAATAAGCTATTTCAGGCTATTGCAGATGCTTGGAACTCCATAGATACAAAGATAACAAGAAATATTATTGATTCCATGCAAAAAGAAGCAACGCCGTCCTTGATAATAAATGGTTTTCCACAAAATCTTAGTAGAAATGCATAGTCCAATATGTTTTGTCGTGCGAATTTTAGACCTTTTAGTTTTTTTGTGAAATAAATTTTTAATTTCAAATAACACTATGCCAAGGTATGTGGATAACAGTTTCTGGTGTATTTTGGTGTCACAAACACAAAAAAAATATTAAAAAAATGTTGATGGTACATTTTTTTTTAAATTTTTTTTTAATTCTTACTTTCATGGAAAGTACATTTAGCATTTGGACCATAATTCATCACGTATAGGTCTGATTGAGCCTTGGTATGCGTTAAATTAAAGGGAATTATGAGGGCATATGCATATGCTGCAAATGTCACTTTCACACAGAATCTTTGGTTTAGTAACAGTCGTTAAAAAGATGAGAAAAAAAAATATTTTTTTTTTGAAAAAACACTTTCCTGGTGCAAAAAAAAAATCATAAAAATTATTTTATCACATTTATAAAAAACCAACATGCTAACGAAGCAAACACTGTCAATTTGAAAAAATCTATGGATAGATGTAAAAGTTATGAGCCATTTAGTAAATGTTAGGGAAATTAAAAAAAATCTTGTTTCATATTTTTCCGTTTTTAAATGATGTTTTTGCTAATATTGAATTCGCCATATAAGAGACATTGCACTTTTTTATTGCATTTTATTTTATTAGGATTGATGTCAGACATTATAAAACTATAGAGAGGGCGAGGTTTTATGGCCGTTCGTAACCCTCCATAAAACATAATATGCAATGTGAGAGCTATATTGGATGAGATCCGCTCAGATAGAGGGTCATTCAACAATATTTGTGGTTTTTGATTCATCAGGTTTCCATTCAGTTACGCCTTTTAGGAGCATGGACATCCCAGTCGTATATACAGGTAGTAAAATTATATGTACGCAATACAAAGTAGTACGCGGCAGTCTTGAAAATATTGCGTTTCTACGTTCGAAGCAAACTATATGTCAGGTACAGGTACTGCAACTTATGTCCTTAAACCCGGAATTTATGAATGAAATATCTTACTTCATTCACCCTTATCGGGAATTTTATTCCCGATAAGGGTGAATGTAAATAAAAGTAACAAATAAAATAGCTATTTAAACAGAAATTAAAAATAATAGCCCACAATATTAAAAAAATTAAATGAAAATTGGAGGCAGGGGCGAGGTCAAAGTTCAAAAAATTGATTTTTTCATCTGCAATGGTTGTTTGAAGTTAATTTTAATGCTACAAAGCATAAGAATTTAAAAATAGAAAATACAATTTCTTGAAGCTTTTTTTCGCGTACTTTTAAAAAATACTAATTTTAACTAAAACGGTTTATTTCGGTCACTTTTCACGGAAATTAAAAATATAAATTGAGATATCTCTGAATCGATATTTTTATACCCTCACTTTAGTGTGACGAGGGTATATATCATTTGCTACGGAAAAAAGTGTAACACTTCGAAGGAGTGACCTAAGACCCCAAGTATGTTCGGAGGAAATCCGTTTTGGGTCATTTTAAGTCGAATGAGCAATGTCCGTCCGTCTGTCTGTCTGTCTGTCTGTCTGTCTGTCTGTCTGTGTGTCTGCTGGCTGGTGCGCACGATAACTCTCGAAAGGAGTAACCGATTGACCTCAAATTTGGTATGTGGTAATATTTTTTTCTATCTCCGGCTAAGTTCGAAGATGGGCCATATTGGTCCACTCCTTCTAGTACCTCCCCCACAAAGGGTTAAAATGTTGTGAAATATTGATTCTTTAATAACTGATATACTACTTATTCGAATCTTTTGAAATTTCACACATAGTATTAGCTTATTAGTCGCTATCAACTCGAGAAAAATGGGCGAAGTCGCCACGTCCCTTTTGGTACCTCCCACACAAATGCACCATTTTGCACCAAAAGTAACCAGCTTATAACATTAATAACAGTGTATAAAAATACTTGAAATTTTGTACAGTATTATGCTTTTATATTGCCTACAGTCCAGGGAAAAATGGGTGTTGTTGCCACGCCCCCTTTGGTACCTCCCACACAAAGGTACCTTTTTGCACCAAAAGTTAACAGCTTATAACATTAAAACCAGTGTATAAAAATACTTGAAATTTTTTACAGTGTAATGTTTTTATAGTGTCTATAGCCCTGTGAAAAATGGGCGTTATTTCCACGCCCCTTTTTGTACCTCCCACACAAAATTCCCAAATCATACCACAATTTAATGTCTCATAACGTTTATACCAGTGCACATAAATGCTTATAATTCGGCACAGTTCAATGAATTTGAAGTATCTAATGTTCAGCGAAAAAAAGGTGTATTATATAAACCCCTTCTGGTAACTCCCACACAAATTGACAGAATAATTCGAGTAATATTCAATATTTCATTACTCACAAAGTGAGGGTATACCTTAGTCGGTTTACCCGACTGAAACTTTCTTACTTGTTTCCTTAATTTTTTTTATAAAAAATGGTCCATATCTGCTCTACCGATGGTGTAAATTTTGTAGTGGTTCAGAAGTTACATTATAATAATTAAAAATCTTCACCAAATTACAAAGAAAAAATATTTCCATGTGTTTTCAAAGTTTACTTTGTTTTAAAGAGAACTAAAGGGCAAATAAAAAAATTTACATTTTTGTTTAAAAAAATTCCTACTCCTCCAATTTCCTTAAATTTACACAGAATATTTGTCGCTCTCTAACAAATCCAAAACAGTAATATTAATTTGTGAGCCTCAAT
Organism: Eudasyphora cyanicolor; assembly: GCA_963930755.1. Classification (NCBI taxonomy): domain Eukaryota; kingdom Metazoa; phylum Arthropoda; class Insecta; order Diptera; family Muscidae; genus Eudasyphora; species Eudasyphora cyanicolor. Next base: position 240,671,928 of record OZ005735.1, read on the forward strand.
ATTTGTAAAAGTTATAGACGAAATACTAAAAGAAATTGGAAGGGGGAGGAATTTTTTTTAAAAAATATTTTTTAAAGAAAAACTTTCGTAAAATTTTTTTTGGGAAATATATGTATTTCCACAAAATTGGCCCAGTATGTTCCCTCAAAGTAAACTTTGCAAAAATCGGTTCCGCCGTTCGAGAGCAATTACAAATTGCGTAAAACTCAAAAACATTTTTTTTAATTTTTCAAAATTTCAAATGCCATACAATTTTTGAAAAAAAAAACGAAAAATCTGTTTATAAATATATTATGACCGTGTTTCGCCTATTGTCTTTTTGGTTCTTTCTCCAATGTGTGTCATTTTTGGAGGAATATACTCTTACGCCTTCGGATAAGGCTTCTGTTATAATGGGTGATCCATTTCGAGGTTCCCTACTTTTTTAAAGAAAAAACACAATGCCAAAGAAGAACAATCTTTGGCATTTATTTTTTGAAGATTATGTCTATCAAATGTAGGCCGCGGCTACGTCTAAGATGGTCCATCCGTTGAGTCCAATTTTCGATGACTCGTTCGAGCATTTCGACTGGTAACTGGCGAATGATACGCGTGATGGCCTGAATCGAAGCGGGTTTGTCCGGATAAACTTTAAACTTTACATATCCCCACAGGAAAAAGTCTAACGGTGTAATATCACACCATCTTGGTGGCCAATCGACCGGCCCAAAACGTGAAATTATCTGCTCACAGAAGTGTTCTCTCAATAAATCCATTGATTGATGCGATGTGTGGGAAGTGGCGTCTTGTTGAAACCAAATGTCGCCGAGATCCCGAGCTTCAAATAGTCGGTTATCATGGCACGATAACGGTCGCCATTGACGGTTACGTTCTCACCGGCATCATCTTTGAAGAAATATGGACCGATGATTCCGGTACGTCGGATCGGGAATCGGTCAATGGCAAAAATATAGCTCTTAACGAGAGCTAAAATATTGCTCATGGGTGTCAAGGTCGTGGGTCGACTGGAAAGTGTTTTTTTTTTGATTTAAAAAAAATGGACTTAACGCAATTGACGAACGATTATTTTGATAATAAAACTGAATAATTTGTAAACGTTGTTCAGGCGTAAGTCTTTCCATTATGAAATGCCAAACAATACTTAACAAAAATAACATGACAGCATGACACGACTCACACGTGATCTGTCAAAAAAAAAGACTATTGAAGGCTATCTCTACTTAGATCACCCTATAAATGAACAGGTTTTTCCAATAAGAGTCATATGATTTCTTTGAAAAAACAAACTTATTGTTAAGGAAATTCAAAAGTTTTGTATTTAATGTGAACTATATTCGATCATTCAAATGGCCTCCACGACTTCTGCTGCAGGAACGAATTCGATGCACCCAATTTTCGAGCACCTTTTCAACTAAATCAAGTCGTATGTCATGAATGGGCACGTTTAATATTGACTTGTAAAGCTTGAAGAGAGTCTGGTTTATTTCGAAAGACCAATGACTTCAAATAACCCCACAAGAAATAGTCTAATGGCGTTAAATCACAACTTCTTGGAGGCCATTCAATATCACAATTTCTTGCAATAATCGAATCTCCAAACTTTTCTCGCAACAATTCAATTGTTTCATTTGCTGTGTGGCACGTAGCCACAATCGGTCAATGGCAAAAAGATAGCTCTTAACGAGAGCTAAAATATTGTTAAAAATTGGGTGTCAAGGTCGTAGGTCGACTGGAAATTGTTTTTTTGGATTTTAAAAAATGGACTTAGCACCATTTTCAAATGTGAACGGAAAGTCGGAACCTTAACGGTACGTCGGATCAGGAATCGGTCAATAGCATTTTTTTGGATTTAAAAAAAAAATGGGCCTAGCGCACGAAAAGTTGCAATTGGAGAACGATTATTTTGATAATAAAACTGAATAATTTGTAGACGTTGTTCTTGCGTATAGCTCTCCATGATGAAATTGTAAACACTACTGAATACAATGAAAAACAAATGACAGATCATGACATATTACAAATAGCCGAAACGTCACTTCAAACAGCATAACAGTAATGCACCAATTCATTACATGAATGAAAATATGCATTCCATCAATGTACATTAGGCCGGGTCACCACAAAAGTTATCAAATGCGAGGCGGAATTTTAAAGCTTAGCTCGAGACAATTGCAAAAACATTTTTATAATTTTTTTTCGAGCCCGCGAAATCGGCCCAAAATCGTTTTTTATCGTATCGGGTCACCAAGAAAAGTTATCAAATGCGAGGCAGAATATGAAAGCTTGCCTCGAGACAATCGCAAAAACATTTGTTTCCATTTTTTCCGAGCCCGCGGAATCGGCCCAAAATTGTTTTTTTATCGTAACATTTTTGTTTTTAGGTTGATTGTCACATCCCCCATAGATGTCGCCGATGTACCACGTAATTTTCTAATGAAGCCATAACTTTTTTGTTTTTGAATAAAAGTGCGTACACCCAAAGCAAAATGTTCTTGGTTTTTAAAGCGCTTTAATCCTATGGGAAAATATTTTTAAATGCTAGGGGTAGAAACTGCAGTAAGTGAAGTCTACATTACGAAATTTCGTTGTACATCAGCGTCCTCTATGAGGCAAATGTAGTACTGATCGATACTTTTTTTTACATGGAGGCCAACCCGGTTTAATGTACATGCTTCGGTACAGCAAAGACGTGGTTCTTTTCTTCAATGCAACTTTTTCATTTATACAATGACTATGTTCCATAGCAATAAAAACTAATAACAGCAATATAAGGCATATGATCAGTTTTACATTCATTTTGTTTATTTTAACTCTATAAATATTAAGCTCTATATTTTCGGGAAAAAATGCAAATTTTCATGTAACAACATTCTTTCAACGAGTTATGAAATCTCACATTGTTGGTTGCTTAACCCCGCTGATGATGAAAACACCTGTCATTGATTTCTTATAAAGCGTTAATTTAAGAAATTTCTCAAATATTACTCAGATCATGAAATCAAATCCCTCGGTCATTGCCTTTGAATATAATTTAGAGGGAATACTTCCCATAACAACACATCAATGATATACAAAAAGCCTTTGTTGTGAAAATATATCAAAATATAAATACTCGTATGTATTTGTAAATGTAAATGACCGCTGAAAATGTTAAAAACCGCACATTAATTAAAATCACAATTATTTAGCACGTATGAAAAACTCAAAACCCATTTCAAAATGTATAAATGTGTGGGCCACTATAGGATATTCGGAAATCCAGTCACTTCAAACATGAATGCATTTTTACGTTACGCAATATTTTAAAAATGCGTTGACGTTGAACCAATTTGAAAGGTCAAAAGTTGACGGGTTTCAACATCAGCCAAGTTTTCCAACTCCCCAAAGAAATTAGAGCCTAGAGTAGAATGTTACCATTTAGATAGAGCGGGGCGCAGACACAGAATATATTCTATTGATTCCTCCTCTTCATCTCCACAGCTTCTGCAAGTCATTTCGCAAGAACTTCATGTGAGACGTCCGGTCTCGATAATGACAGCAGGGCGTGGGACGTTTAGAGTTTAGGCAGAGCCACATCAGCCGTTAGTTACCGGAAGGGCACTATCTCTCAATAAGAGCTTGCATTGCAGAGTGTAAGTTAGTTCCTAGTATTTCAAGTTAATCTTTTTTGCAGTTTCTGACTTGGATAATAATTTAGATATGCGTCTTATTAAATCTAAATCTGTCATTTTAAAACTAATATTGAGTCTAACGATTACTCAGTTGAGAATTTATAAACTTGCGAAAATATACTCATAGCAAAAAAGCTAAACGATGATATAGATAAGGTCAAAAGTCCTATCAATGCAATGAAAGGTCGAAGATGACAAACACAATTTTTCAATGTTTTTTTGAGAAATAAGAAAATTTTAAGGAAATACGAGTGTAAAAAATCACGAATATTCCCGGGGTCTCGAAAAATCCCGGGATTTGTGAAAATCAGTGCCGACCGATATCCCTAGTGTCCACAATGAACATAGGAATACTGGAATACCATTTCCATACAGAAAGACAAAAATGAGTAACTTGAATCAAGCCGTTGCGGTGTCAAAAGTACGGTAAGTACGGATTTTCTTAAACCAAGCACAAAAAATTTTATTAAAGTACTGATTACACTACGCAGCAAAAAACATTTTTTTTGTGTCTCAGACCAAAAAATTATTTTTTTGTATAGATTGTGGCATACTGATATATAAAATCAAAACCAACAACTTTTTATGGATACATTTTTTTTTAAATTTTTTTTATTAAAAATACTAATATCGTCGAAGGTACCCTTAGTGTTTGCACTATAATTTTTGGAGTATATGCCCGATCAGGTCGACTTATACGTTAAATTGAAGCTATTAATGTGGAAATATCTCCTTCACTTAGAAACAGTGGTTTAGTAACAGTCATTAAACAAATTGGAAAAAGTAGATTTTTTTAAAAAAAAAAAATCCTGGGACAAAAAAACATAAAAAATAGAAAAAAAATATTTTATTTTATTTTTTAAAAGTCTGCATCCTAGCGAAGAAAATAATGCCTATTTGAAAAAAATCTATGGATAAATATAGAAATTATAGCCCTTTTGGTAGAGGGAAGAGAATTTCAAAAAATCTTTTTTTTTAATTTCTTTTTAAATAGCGATGTTATTTCTTACTTTTATTTATATTATGTTTATTTGAGTTTATTTACATGAACAAGTTTCATTACAAGTAATTGTGAGTTCTTTGTTGACGTTTGTAGATTTCGGAATCGGTTTCTCTAATGAGGAACCAAATATAATCTCCCATCATTCTTTCAACCCAGTGCCCTTGGTAACGCCGCTCGATGGACTTCAATTCTTGGTGAAACCTTTCGCCATTTTCGTCACTTACGTCGCCAAGATTCTCGGGGAAAAAGTTTAAATGCGAATGCAAGAAATGAATTTTGAGGGACATATTTACACCTGTTGGAATACATAAAGCGAAAAATAAGTTAGAAGAATACATACATATGTTTGGACGAGAGGTGTGTATTTTATGTTGTTTTCATCCAATGTAATGTGTTTTCTTGTTGGCCATTTCTTTCTACTGTAATGATCTCCGCGAGCACGGCTATCCCAGAGGCATAAAAAACAGCAATATTTTGTATATCCTCCGTGCATTCCACATAACATCCCAAATACTTTTAAATCCCAACAAATTTTCCAGTCATGTTGTTCATATTTTATGTTTTTATCAATTTAGCCATTGTTTCGTTTCCAAATCTCTCACTAGATCAATGAGTTGAAACTGAGTTAAAAGCGATGACTTCTGACTCAAACTTGAATCGCTCAGAGTTGAGTACTCAGTTCAACTTGATGATGTTTCCGTTATTAGGCTGTTAGCTATACTTGGACACTTCCTACTCCAATCTATTAACATAGACAAAAACAGCAGTCCGTATCGTGAATGAATGGTTGTCTCCAAATCATTGGCATTCCAAATTGCACCTGATGTCTAAAATGAAAACGTTTTATTCCACAAAACATTGTAATACATTAATTTTAAAGTACTTACCGCATTCTTCCACTAGTCCATCGAGTAAGATTTACATGGCACGAATTACAGAAAATACTAGGTGTCCACGGTTCGTTCATATTTTTAACTCGTATACTAAAATATTACACATATATTTCTTCTATTATTTTACTAAACGAACGTCGATTTTTTTAATTGCATATTTTCCGCATATATGTATAGCAGAAATTGTCTTTGCCTTTTACTCATACTTCGAAATATAACTTTGTAATATTTTTCAGAAAATCGACTTATCTCTTTAAGACGCTGAATTACACTTATTTATTAATAAGAAATTTCATTCATAAATTCCGGGTTTAAGTTTCATAAGTTGCAGTACCTGTAGCTGACATATAGTTTGCTTCGAAAGTAGACACCCAATATTTTCAAGACTGCCGCGTACTACTTTGTATTGCGTACATATAATTTTACTACCTGTATTCAGGCGTAACTGAATGGAAACCTGATAAATAAAAAACCACAAATATTGTTGAATGACGCTCTATCTGAGCGGATCTCATCCAATATAGCTCTCACATCGCATATCATGTTTTATGGAGGCTTACGAACGGCCATAAAACCTCGCCCTCACTATAATTGTATAATGTCTGACAGCAATCCTAATAAAATAAAATGCAAGTGCAATGTCTCTTAAATGACTCTCTCACATATGGCGAATTCAATATAAGCAAAAACATCATTTAAAAACGAAAAAATATGATGCAAGATTTTTTTTTAATTTCCCTAACATTTACAAAATGGCTCATAACTTGTACATCTATCCATAGATTTTTTTCAAATAGACAGTGTTTTCTTCGTTAGCATGTGATAAAATAATTTTTTCGTTTTTTTCTATTTTTTATGGTTTTTTTTGTACCAGGAAAATGTGTTTTAAAAAGAAAAATCATTTTTTTCTCATATTTTTGACGACTGTTACTAAACCAAATTTTCTACGTGAAAGCGATGTTTGCACCATATGTAGCCCTCATTCCCTTTAATTTGAGGCATAACACGGCTCAATCAGGCTTATACTTACTGAATGTACGTTCCATGAAAGCTGGATTTTTACAAAAAAGAATTTAAAAAAAAATTTACCATAAAATTTTTTTTTAATATTTTAGTGTTATTTATGTGTGTGTTGTCTTGCACCGATTGTCGGCTTTCCTTCGTCGGGGTCACCAATTTATTGCGGTTGTAGTAATTTAATTTAAACAGGGTAATTTGCTTATTTGGGAATGAAATAAAAAAGTTATGAAATTATTTTATATTTTAATTATATTGAACAGTAAGGGAATTTATAAATTACATGGTTTTAAATAGTGTATCTGGCAAATGTCGACCTTCGCTATCCACAAACTGCTGCATACGTTTTCTGAAGTTTTCATGAACTCTAACAAGCATGTCGACTGGTATTCTGCCAATTTCAGCCACAATATTGTTATTTAGGTCTTTCAAGGTGTTGGGACGGTTGATATACAGTATATGTAGTCGAAGGTGTATATCAACCGTCCCAACACCTTGGAAGACCTAATTAACAATATTGCGGCTGAAGTTGGCAGAATACCAATCGACATGCTCGTTAGAGTTGACTATGACTCACTAATTAATGAAATTTGTGCGTATTTGAAAACAACTGACGACAGTCATGCTGAGTGTGGGTGTAATCTGGGATTGAATCATCTCGTACAAGTATCAATTTTAAGTGGGTATGAATACAAATAGAATTTCGGTCGAATACTGAATCATGGCAAATATTCGTTAAATTTCTTGATTATTTATTATATTTTTGAATAAATAATCGCGTACAAATAAATGAAGAATTTTATTTCTTTCTAAGGAACACATTATTTATTTAATTAAATTCAATTATATACAGCAATCTATTTATTGTCTATAAATTATTTAGACTGTTATGCAATATAGCGTGTATATTTGTCTATTCGGACTTTAAAAATATTATAGGGAGCAACGTAATGAAAATAAGTGTCCTAATGAGCGCCCCAGTAGGTGAGTTGGTAGCGTACTCGCCTATGAGTTTGGGGGTCGTGGGTTCGATTCCCACCAGAGGCTCTGGTCTGTCGCTGCAAAATTTAGCCACATGGTCTTTGTAACCCGACTTTCCCCTGGACCGTAAAATTAGAATATAAATTTACTTTGTATTGTAATTTATATAAAATAAATAAGTGTCCTAAAATAAAACCAGTAAGACAAGACAAAAAGTCGGGCGGAGCCGACTATATGAAACCCTACACCACCTTGATATAGCAGAATAAGCACGCATATACTTTGTCTTAATTTGAAACGATTACTTGAAACTCTTACGATCAGCCAACGGATTAAGAAACCACTTTCTGCTTTTGTTTTGCGTTAATTTCTTTTAAATGTAATATGGGAACATCGCTATATTTCAAAAGTTCTATACTGATAAAACCGATGCAAGAAGTAAAGAGACGCAAATCTCGTTACATTTTCAGTCTGTTTCTGTGTCGTGAAAATTTGCTTTCGTTCGCCTGCCAGACGACAAACAGCTGATTTGGTTTTCAATAACTACCATCAGAACGCCAAGTCGCACGATAATGAATTCGTATGAAAACGTAATCCTTTCAGTGTAAATTCTGGTTTCTCTATCTCTCTTTGCTGTTATCTGGGCGAACACAAATGTCAAATCGAGTCACTTTATTTTATTTGTCGACTTATAGGAACAATGACAAAAAAAACGCTATTAAAAGCAAAAATAAGCAGATATTAATATAATTATGGTAAAAACAATTTCATAATAATAAAATTTTATACATATGTATTAGGGCGGGTCGATTTAAAAATCGCCCATTGCTCAGCGAAAATCGTATTCTAGGGATCAAAATAAGAAACTTTGCCGAAAGAACCATACCTCTAAAACGAATTCTGATGTCCCGGAAAAAATCCCACTTTGACCCATTTAGAGTGCTCCAATCGAGTCCCAAGTGACATCGCTTTGCTCTATGGGCTCTTGAAAAGTCCCAAGAAGATCCGACGTTTTCGAGCCAAATTTTGTTCAGCGATGAGGCCCATTTCTGGCTCAATGGGTATGTAAACAAGCAAAATTGCCGCATTTGGGACGAAGAGCAACCTGAAGAGATTCAAGAGCTGCCACTTCATCCAGAAAAAAAACGGTTTGGTGTGGTTTGTGGGCCGGTGGAATCATCGGTCCATACGAGTATTTCTTCATAAATGATGCCGGTGAGAAAGAAACCGTCAATGGCGACCGTTATAATGCCATGATAACCGACTGTTTGGTGCCTGAAATTGAAGATCGTGATCTCGGCGACATTTGGTTTCAACAAGTCGGCGCCACTTCCCACACATCGCATCAATCAATGGATTTATTGAGAGAACACTTCGGTGAGCAGATAATTTCACGTTTTGGGCCGGTCGATTGGCCACCAAGATCGTGTGATATTACACCGTTAGACTTTTTCCTGTGGACATAACATTTGATAGACATAATCTTCAAAAAATAAATGCCAAAGAATGTTCTTTCAAATGATAATAAACATTCCCCATTCAATTTAAGACAAGACAAAAAGTCGGGCGGAGCCGACTATATGAAACCCTACACCACCTTGATATAGCAGAATAAGCACGCATATACTTTGTCTTAATTTGAAACGATTACTTGAAACTCTTACGATCAGCCAACGGATTAAGAAACCACTTTCTGCTTTTGTTTTGCGTTAATTTCTTTTAAATGTAATATGGGAACATCGCTATATTTCAAAAGTTCTATACTGATAAAACCGATGCAAGAAGTAAAGAGACGCAAATCTCGTTACATTTTCAGTCTGTTTCTGTGTCGTGAAAATTTGCTTTCGTTCGCCTGCCAGACGACAAACAGCTGATTTGGTTTTCAATAACTACCATCAGAACGCCAAGTCGCACGATAATGAATTCGTATGAAAACGTAATCCTTTCAGTGTAAATTCTGGTTTCTCTATCTCTCTTTGCTGTTATCTGGGCGAACACAAATGTCAAATCGAGTCACTTTATTTTATTTGTCGACTTATAGGAACAATGACAAAAAAAACGCTATTAAAAGCAAAAATAAGCAGATATTAATATAATTATGGTAAAAACAATTTCATAATAATAAAATTTTATACATATGTATTAGGGCGGGTCGATTTAAAAATCGCCCATTGCTCAGCGAAAATCGTATTCTAGGGATCAAAATAAGAAACTTTGCCGAAAGAACCATACCTCTAAAACGAATTCTGATGTCCCGGAAAAAATCCCACTTTGACCCATTTAGAGTGCTCCAATCGAGTCCCAAGTGACATCGCTTTGCTCTATGGGCTCTTGAAAAGTCCCAAGAAGATCCGACGTTTTCGAGCCAAATTTTGTTCAGCGATGAGGCCCATTTCTGGCTCAATGGGTATGTAAACAAGCAAAATTGCCGCATTTGGGACGAAGAGCAACCTGAAGAGATTCAAGAGCTGCCACTTCATCCAGAAAAAAAACGGTTTGGTGTGGTTTGTGGGCCGGTGGAATCATCGGTCCATACGAGTATTTCTTCATAAATGATGCCGGTGAGAAAGAAACCGTCAATGGCGACCGTTATAATGCCATGATAACCGACTGTTTGGTGCCTGAAATTGAAGATCGTGATCTCGGCGACATTTGGTTTCAACAAGTCGGCGCCACTTCCCACACATCGCATCAATCAATGGATTTATTGAGAGAACACTTCGGTGAGCAGATAATTTCACGTTTTGGGCCGGTCGATTGGCCACCAAGATCGTGTGATATTACACCGTTAGACTTTTTCCTGTGGACATAACATTTGATAGACATAATCTTCAAAAAATAAATGCCAAAGAATGTTCTTTCAAATGATAATAAACATTCCCCATTCAATTTGAATTTTCTCTGTTTTTTTCTTTAAAAAAGTAGGGGACCTCGAAATGGATCACGCTTTATATTCAACTAATTAAATTCATGTTCCAATACGGTTACTTTAGTATCGGCTGATTTCAACTGGTGATCTACTGAACGAAATGAGCTGTTGAGCTAAAGACTGATAAACTAAAGTGGTGGTGAGCTTTTGAACTAAAGAGCTGACGAACTCAAGAGATGTTGAACTAAAGTGATCTGGTGAGCTAAAGAGCTGGTGAACTAAAGAGCTGGTAAACTATCGAGCTGCTTGTTTAGAGATACGCAATCGTATGGTCGAGCACCTCACTACATCATTCAACAGATCCCTTGAAGAAACCTGTCCAAAACCAAGGGGTGAGGGCAGAACTAAACCACAATGGCGAACTTCTGAGAAAAATCTTAGTTAAAAAGACATACAATAAGCTTTTGAATAAGGTCAAATTTACTGGGGTCACTTATGACTCGGATGCCCATAAAAAGCAACTCAAGATCTACAAGAAGGAGCTTAGGAAAGGAAAAAAACGCAAAGCCGTTCTTGGCTCATCTTCTGTGGAAAGTGGATTACCAACAGAACTCGAGGAACATAAAAAAAGGGAGCGAGTGGACTTCCAGCATCACCTGGACCAGACGGCAGTGCCCCAGCAGAAATGCAGAGAATGTTGAAGTACATAAAATAAATTTTCTCCAGTCGGGGGAGGCTCTCATATATCCTCAATCGGCGAAGATATATAAAGTGGCATTCAACCAACGGTCCTAGAACAAGAAAAACTCTACAGAATCTTGCTACATGAACTTGTGGACACTATCGATTCTTCTCTACATTTCAAGGAATTCACAATGGTGGCCTTTCTTGGCATAGAAGAGTTTTTAACAACATGAACTCAGATGCGGTAATTGTGGCGCTCTCACATCTAAAGGGTGAGCTCTAGCTTGATTAGACTAATTCATTGCGTGATCAATAAAAGACGCATAACATTAAGTCTTGGGTACACAACTCTAACAAGCTTTGTGAACTGAGAGAAGGAGGAGTACTGTCTCCTTTAGTTTCGAGTGTCCAAAAACTTTCCAATCAGAAATCCTTTCACTTAAATTCTCGGAGACAAGGGTGACATCAAGCACATTCCTGTCAGTTTCTAGTAATGAAGGTAGGTTCATGTCCTCTATTACAGTAACTACTTATAATATATTCGATAAGTAAGTCGACCCTGTCGTAGATGTCAGTACTACCCCATAATGATGGTGTGCATTGACATCACAACAAACAATTAGTTCTTTGTTCTTTTCGTTTGCCGCTCCTACCAGAGATTTCAATGCACAGGATGGCGTCTCAGTGTTATGTGCCATATAAACGGAGGTCAACCAAACATGGGAGTTTTCGAACTCAAGGCTGGCAGATACTATGTCTTCACTACTAAAATAAGGTATAAGTTATATATTAAGATTTTTCTTTGGCAAGTTTACATGATCTACGTTTTGCATTACCTGTACCTTGAAACAGCTTCGACCTGAAGTCCTAAGCCCATAAACCAGATCTCCATTCAATCATGGTTCCTGGTCCAGGTGAGCCACTCCTTGCATCAGGAGGACTTTTAAGGCAGCTGATGCAGTCTTAGAGTGGTGGAGGTTTATTTGTAGGAATCGGACCATTGTCAGGTTACGCTACCACCGTTATATCTACCTCGACGTCTATGTCCGCTAGAAGCTCTCATCACCGGATTCATCCTTATAGAATTTTTTCGATCTCGTGATCAAAAGCTACTCGACGCATCCAAGCACATCGGCAAAAGCCGGAACGCAAGTTCCCGCCAGATACAGCTCTGATACTTGCGAAGAGTGAGGTTATTCTTTCGACTACTACACCGGTGTTATCTGGAAGAGTATTTTTCGAATTTCCTCCCTTACCGCTCTTGTACACCTTAAGCCGGATTCTGCTCAACCATGCCATCGAACTTGACGAGGTGAGGTGGAGACTCGGCATTCAGTATAAATACTACGTGCTCCAAAGCCCATCCGCCCCATTCAATCGGTCGACCTTTCAGTTGTAGACCGGGATTGCAAACCTTCAGCACCATAGTTACGGATTCCACATTGGCTGGTGTGCCGGTATCCATGCATGTGCCCTAGGCCGAGACGGGATGTCCTCCTTGTTGACAACATGCAGCGCTGCACCCGGCCAGATTTCACAAATTTTCTTCAGCCCTTAACAGAGCGCATATTACTAAACAGTATTAGATTTATGTGGTCCTGATACAAGCCTGCGACGACACCATCGGGAGCCGGACCCGACAGCTCCTCAAGAACATCGAAGAAAACAGAGCACAGTGCTTACTCTATTTCACTCCACTTTCCCTTGGGGATGTTGCCGTCTTTCTCACCCCTGTTAATGACCGCCAGTATAAAGCTGTTCTTAGTAACGTCATCGAAGGACCGAGGAGCAGTATAACCACTAAACCCATTGGTCCTTTTGGATGCCGGTAGTTCATCTGGAGAACCAGGCTTCTGCTGTGTGAAAGTTGATGCGGTATCTCGTTCTTCAGAAATACTCCGTGCCCACCTTAGGTATTCTCTCTGCTTGTTGGTTGCAGGGTCGGTTTTCTCAAGGATCTTAAGAATCATGCGCCGATCATTAAACTTCCTCTTTGAAGGACGGGTATGCTTACTATAGGAAACCGAAGTGCCAGGTAATACTGCCGCCTTAGAAGAGGTATTTGAATCACTAGGCTTGTTGCCAGGCCAAGGATTAAATCCTCGAGTATTTGTTGTAGATGTCGTATTTGTTGTATCGTTATCAGTTCTAGTATTCGCAGTCGTATCGGTTAGATGTAGTGTGTCTGTTTTTTGTTAGGTTTATCTTGTCATAGCCCTCAAAAACGTGACAAATGCTGAGTGGTTGCTGAGGCGTCCAGGTATCAGCAAAGACAGCCGTAAAAACACACAGTCTATGGTAACCTCTGACTGCGAACCTAAAAGTCCGATGAGCACGGTAAGCATAACACTCCAAACTGAGTGAAGTTTGTTTAAGTACAACCACTACTGCAGGGGAGAAACATGTCCATCACAGCATAGCCCCCGGTACTGTGACAAGAAATGGGTGGCACAACACCCATTTAACCCTGACTGTAAACCCTGACCTGACGAGGTCGCATTACACCCGAGTGTAATGGGAGTTTTTTAAGTAAAACCACTACTTGGTAGTTCATTTGGCGTTACTCAGAGTGCACTACGTCGAAGCGATATACCGGTACACCCCGCGAAGAAACTTAACGCAATTATGCTCGGTAAATTCCATTCATTCAAAGTACATTTTGTACCACAGACATTCATTTATTGCAATTCAGAAAGAAATATGTGTATTCAAAGTATTAAATACTACTACTGCGGTTATGTTAATATTCCGGTTCTAAAATAATCTTTTAACGTAAGATATTCATCTTTATTCATTCATTGGTGAATAATTAAATGTTCTTCTTGGTAAGATGCTCGTATATTCACACATTTTATTATTGCATAATTGCTGAGGTGTGATACCCAATAATTGTGACTGGTAGTATTTTTTGAGCAGACTTTTCATTCGTGAATCATTGGTTACGAAAATGACGAATTTGGATAGTACTTACGAATTTGCAGATTTTAGAAATTTTAGAAAATTCACACGAAATAAACAAAAACTATTTTTTTGGTCTAAAGTCCACTATAATTTTATGACGTATGTATTTTGCTAAACACACATTTCGAAAATAGTCACAGTAGCACGTAGCAAATGTTTGCTATTTATTCTGTATATCCACTTTTGGTACTATCACGGAGACATGGCCAAAAATCCAATTAACAATTTCATAGTATTGATGTGACCAAAATATAAGGAGTAATGAAATTTGGTATCAAGCTGTAAGTGGCCATAATTAAGAAAAAAATAAATTTGGACCCAATTATACCGCGGGTCTCATACCCACATGCAAATTATTCCGGATACTCAAAAATTTACCAGACTATAACTCTGAATGAGCATTGTATATTCATGAAATTTAACATGTCTTTCTTTATGTAAAATTGTTCGCTGAATCCGAATGTGTAGTAAGAATGGTCAAAAGTAGAACAGTTTTCGAGATATTCCAAAATAACCGTTAAGGGCTGCGCACGAAATAAATGATACACACATTTTTCAATAACATTTTTTTAATGGACCGATTAATCCCGAATGTGCGCTCTAATGTATAGAGCAGCATTAGGTTTAGGTTAGGATGGCAGCCGCTTTTTTTTTGTCAGCTCACATAGACCTGTTTAGGTCCCTAGTGTTACCACGGGCTGAAATGCCCCTCATCGAAAGCAACCTGTTTGATATACAAATTTATCGATAGTACGAATATCGGTACTAGAAAGATCTGTTAGACTGCCTAGAAAGGCCGTCCCCCGGTATGTCCAGTCGTCGTTTACTCAAAGCCGCATCAATGCTTTCCACTTCTTCCTCATCTCCACAGCTTCTGCAGAAGTCATTGGAGTCAATACCCAATCTTCTGGCGTTTAAGCCGATCAGACAGTGTCCCGTCAGAACTGATAGTAACGTAGACAGTCTTTTCCTCACTAGTGCGAGAAGATATTTTGATCTTTTCAGGTCATACCTTGCCCAGATTTATCTAGCTACCTTACAGGTGCCAATTACTGTCCATCATTCGCAGGACTGCCTGATCGCCTAAGTTAAAGCTTGCACGTGGATAGTAGCGCACCAATATATGCAAATATCGGCTTTGCAGTTTCCCGGGATATCCCTATACCCAGGCACCCATACGAAGTGTATATTAAACTGCTCAGCCATCTCGTTAAGAGATACACGCAAAGAAAAAATTCGTTACTCCCAAACGAAAAATTAGACAAACGAATTTCGTTTGTGGTGTATGTTTGTCGCAAACGATTTATGTGTATCCCAAAACCCAGAGAAACGTTTATAGCAAACGGTTAGTGTACTTATCGTAAATGATTTATATTTATTACAAACCCTGTGAAACGTTTAGTGCAAACGGTTATTGTGTTTGTCACAAGCAATGCCTGTTTATCCCAAACCCTGTAAAACGTGTATTGCAAACAATCATTGCGTTTGTCACAAGCAATGTCAGTTAAACAATAAATGAGAAAACGATTGCCACAAAAGAATAATTTTATTGAATTATGATATTTAATGTTTTGTAAAATTATGTTTATAATCAAAAATGTCACAATTTTTAGTAAAATGTCCCCGGGAGCTCCCCGACAAACACCTCTGCTATTATTTGGCTGCTATCTTCTAATTAAGTTGTAGACAAACTGTAAAAAAGACAGCATGTATGTTAGAACATATTAAAAATGTAGTAGTCCATTGTAGGGATCAAAGCGAGATGTTATCTTACCATATACATATGTATCAAACTTTTTAGTCAAAAGTGAATTTTATAGGTCAATATTCTGACCCAAATGCTGACAAATCAAAAGTTTACACGTCCATGAATAGAGTACTAAACTACATCAGAAAATAACATGAAAAACTTCGGGTGAAAAAACGTGTTGCATAATGTCATTAAAAAACAAAGTTTAACTGTTTAGTGTTGAAAATATCAGCAGTTTCCAGAAGTATCCAGTTGTATTGTGCCTGAATTTATTTCACAATTACCATTAGCAGCTTCAGTACCTAAACGTGTGATGATTGATTGTTAATGATTTTAATTTGCTTATTCACAATTTAAGGCGTGTGGAAAAATAACCAGTTAGTCGTTAACAAAAGAAATAGATGGTCTCAGTTTCTGTTAAAATCTATTGTTTTTGTTATTCCGGCTTTCCACAAAGTATTCAATATTTTCATGCAGTGCTCGATCCATTTCTTTGCTATTTGCAAAGAAATGCTATCTGGTTATTTTCCCACATGTCTTCACTTCATTTACCACCTCCGATAATTTAGATTCTTTGATTTATTTAATTATTTGACTAAAATCATTTTAAGTTAACTGATAAAAATATTTTTAATATTGCCACACACGCGCACAAATACCGAACACCACAAGCGCCAGGACAAAACTAAAGGCCCACCAGCATATGACTCTACGCATGCTGAGTACGATTGCAAATGTTATGAAATTGTATAACAGTGCGGAGGGAGGGATGCAGATAACTAAATATCCACCACCGTCTTTTAATAAAGCAACGCGGACAAACATGTATGCAACGTTGCAACGTTTCTTTTTGTGTTTTGTACACAAACATCTCCATCTTTTTGCAGAAACACTGCAACGTCGCTTTTTGTGTTGCATACACACACATCTGCATCTTTTGAGTTCTGTACACATACATCTACACATATTATTCCGTCATATAAGTAATAACAAAAGTTATAAAACCGCACTCTCACAAAATGAAAACAAGTTTAGCTCTTTGTTCTCTCAACTCTCTTTAATATATTCAATCATGTTTAAATACAATATGGTTCCATAAACGTTTTTCGTTTACCATAAAATAAATTACGAAAATTTTGGAATGAAAGAATGTTCATTTACAGTTAGAGAAACTACGTTTACGATAAACTTTTGCATTCACCGCAAAAATTTCAACCGTTACGGGAAAAGTAGAGCGTTTGAGACAAAGAAAAATGTTTGCCATAAACGACGCCCAAACGTTTTTTTTCTTTGCGTGTATGCGGCAGTCGAGGGCTGTTTGTGAATTTAGGGATGTTGCCTCCAGAGAATTGATGGCAGCCCGGCTGTCGGAGTATCTGACAACGCCAGTGTTGGTTATTATATTGCGACTTCTCATATTGTCATTATTTCGGCTTGATAGACAAACTAACGATATCCAAACTATGTTCTTCACAGTGTACTCCGAAGCCCACCTTTTCATCCAGCTTCGAACCATCGGTATAGCAGTGGAGATGATTTATATTACTTGGTATTCTGCCAACCCATTCATCTCTGGCTGGTATCATAGTGATGTACGAGGTATGTACAAAAAATATCGGGAATTTTTAATTTCCGCGGGCTACGTGTATTTGATTTTTGATATTTTTGTAGCGTTATGTTGGTACTCATGTCCCTTACTTATGCTGACAAGGTCGGCCATTATGAATGTTTAGTTAATTTTTGACAACTGTTGTGCTTGGATGTGTTTTAACTTGTCTTCGATTTTTATCTATTTCAGAAAATGTATCAAAGAATATGCATGAAATTTTGTGTGAAAAACAAAATAAAGTGCGCTGACGCATTCCGAATGTTGACTGTGGCATATGGTGAAGCTACCTTGGACCAAAGCAACGTTTATCGATGGTACAAAATGTTCTCAGAGGGCCGAGAAGATGCGAAGGACGAACAGCGTGCCGGACGCCCGAGCTCACAGTTTTCTTTGATTGCAGGGGCGTGGTGCATTATGAGTTCTTGCCACAGGGTAGTACGGTCAATAAAGAATATTACCTGCAAGTTATGCGCAAATTGCGCGAAGAATCCGCCAAAAACGCCCGGATTTGTGGAAGAACAAAAACTGGCTTTTGCACCATGATAACGCCCCTGCACACACATCATTGCTTGTGCGCGAATATTTGGCCAAAAATAACACAGTAATGGTGCCGCAGCCACCGTATTCCCCTGACCTAGACCTAGCATGAAAGGATGACGCTACGCCACGATTGAGGAGATAAAGGCGGCATCGAAGGAGGAGCTGAACAAGATCACAAAAAATGATTATTTGAAGTGCTTCGAAGATTGGAAAAAAAACTTTGGCAGAAGTGTATTATATCCGAGGGGAATTACTTTGAAGGGGACAAAATAGATATTCATTAATAAATAAATACTTTTTGAAAAAATTACAAAATTCGCGATATTTTTTGAACATACTACGTAGTTCTTTTCGAAAGTGTACACCGTTGGTATATAGTCCACTCGGTCGGTTACCTAGCACTACACTTTCATATCCTCATGTGTAGTTCTTGTACCTCCACATTGATTGGCAGTTTAATATTAGTGCCGCTTTGTTTGCAACATCCCTCGCCACAATTTTAATCGGCAGTATATAGAGTAGGGCTTGTAGAGACTCAGTCGCCGAAGTCCTTATGAGAGGAGAGAGGCCCCACCGCGAACCTATAGCCTTCCTGCAGGAATATGAGGCGACGTTGGCCTTCCTTACACATTCCAGTTAAAAAAGGATAAATAATCGACCAAATGTGTCCACAACCGGGAGAATTGTGCGCAAATTTCAGCAAACCGGATCAGTAGGGGATGTGAAACCACCTTTGCATGCTCGCCAAGTTCTTTCGGTGCGGTTTATGGACCGACGGCGTCATCGGGCCGTACTTCTTCGAAAATGAGGTCGACCAAGCAGTTACCGTGAATGGTTTTGCTATCGCGAGATGATAAAGGACTTCTTGTGGCCAGAAATTGAGGATATGGACCTGAACGATATGTGGTTCCAATATGATGGCGCCACTTGCTACACAGCCAACGAAACAATGGCTTTTTGAGCGAGAAATGTAATGGCCGCCACAATCATGTGATTTGACACCGTTGGACTTCTTTCTTTGGGGATATTTAAAAAAGAAAGTGTACGTTAATAAGCCAAGAACAAATTAAGAGCTAAAGGATGCGATAATTCGGCTCATTAACGACATTGAACTTCAATTATGTCTCAGAGTCTGTGAAAATATGGACCATAGGATACACACCGAAGCCGTGGCGATCAATTGGCCGATATTTTGTTTCACAAATAATTGTCATAGATCCTTCTATTATAATTAAAAATGGTTAGTTGTTCTTGTTACATTCAATTTACTACTTCCATAAGTATTTCAGCTGATTTAAGTTAAAGACATACATTATTGCTATTGAATTCTGAATAAGAAAGAGTCTGTCGAAACTGCAGTCAATTTTACCAAGCAATTAAAACGCTCTACCAATTTTTCTATTTGTTTCTATTACTTTTTTGCAATAGACAGAAAGTAACTGAAACATATGGTCTTAAACCGAATAAATTCTGACTGTTGAGTTTATGTTTAGTTGGCCTATTTATTTTATGTTTTAGTTATTCGTTCAGCTTGAGGCCATAAATAAAACAATGTTATTTTTAATATTATTGTTTCATTACAAATTTGTATTCCAGATATTTCGAACGACTTCGTCGATCATCTTCAGGGGGTTACACTAAACAAATATACATTAAAATTAGTAACAATATACACGAATCTGACTGAATAACAAAAGAACAGACCAACAATAAATAACAACAACACTTACAACCATATGAGGTACGTTGACGTCGGCTTTAGCCGTTGACAAAACTACATTTGTTTTCGTGACCCGCGAATCGAACCCAACCCAGCAGGCAATGGAGTTGGTCAAAAATGCATTACACCCCAACTACAAATCTCCCAGCTCTAGCTACAGACTAAACTATCCGCCATGCTTTTAACTGACAACTTTAACACGGGGCTTTCATAGGACGTAGTGATTTGACTCCCTTTATTCACTACATTGTAATCGACAAGGTAGTAAGTTGACCCCTTTATGCACTACATTGTAACCTATTTCGAAATTTGTTAGATATATTCTGAATACATAACCAATGTTTCCGGAACCATTTACATTTTTACACCACATTTTTCTAGTTGCGTAACTAGTTTCAAGATTCTAGTTACATAACCATCGTTTTTGAAACCATTTGCATTTTTCGTCAAAATCTAGTTTCAAATTCAATTTTCTTTAAAACAAAAATTTTATTTGGCAATTCACTTTTGGGACAAGTTAGTGATGTGAAGAATAAAACCCGTGCACGTCGCTCAAGAACAACTGAGAATATTGCTGGTGTAGCCCAAAGTGTTGAAGAAAACACACGTTCCACAAACGTCATTACACCGTATCTTGCATAAAGACTTGGGTCTTAAGGCTTATAAAGTTCAGTTAACACAATAACCGGCCGATCATCAACAACGTCGTGTCTTTGCTGATTGGGTCCTTGAAATGCATGAAAATGATCCGGAATTCCATCGAAAAATCATCTTGACTGATGAGGCCCATTTCCACCTCGGTGGCTACGTCAACAAGCAAAATTGTCGCATCTGGGGCCCGGGAAACCCAAGAGTTATTGTTGAGAAGCCTCTTCATCCTCAACTGATTGGTGCGATTTATGGTCCATCCTCATTGGACCTTACTTTTTGAAAATGAGGTTGGATCAACAGTTACGGTGAATGGATTGCGCTATCTTGAGATGATTAATGATTTTTTACGGAGTTGGATGGTATTGATCTGGACAACGTTTACATTTTAAACAAGACGGCGCTACGTGCCACACAAGCAACGAAACCATTGCTTTGTTACGGGAAAAGTTTCCGGACCGTGTTATCTCTCGAAGAGGTGATCACAATTGGCCACCGAGATCTTGTGATTTAACACCTTGCAAATTCTTCCTTTGGGGTCACGTGAAAGTTAAGGTCTACGCCAACAGCCCAGCGTCGATTCAAGACCTCAAAGATAGAATTCGTGAGGCTATCGAGGACATAGGGCAGCAACTTTGCGATTTGGTTATGGAAAATTTCATGAAAAAGGATATGGTCCTGTAAGCGTGGTCGTGGTGGCCATTTGGCTGATGTTGCTTTTCATTATTAACGACATTCTTTCCTCTTTATTATGAAATAAACATACGATCATATACCTCAAAAAATGGCATTTTTCTTTGAATACCAAAATAACACCTCTTGTTGGAAAACCCTTTACTCACTAATTGCAGGAAATCGGTACTAGACACGAATTTTCTCAGTATCTTCCAGTCATATCCTCTGAGACGAGTCAAGTCTGGTATAATGTCGGACCCGATATGTTGGGATCTTGCATGTGTGAAAGCCGGGCAGTGACACAGCTTCAACTCATTCTTCGTGGCTTCGAAAGGTTTCCAAGTTTATAACTCGAAGTTCTCTGCCCCTTGAAGCCAAGCTGTTTGCCCGTTCATTTCATTTCAGTTTACCATGTACTGATTAATTATTTATCGTTCTTTTACAGTCTAACACTGTTTTGGATTTGACCTTTTTTGATGTTATTGCTTTGATCGCCATTTGGCTATCTGTGAAGATGTTGGCATATTTAGTGGTCTGGGAGGCGGAAGTAAAGTTCGAATTCTGGTTCATCAATAAAAAGTCCCAGACCCGTCCTTCCATCTAGCATGGATTCATCAGTGTAACAGCTGGTTCCCACTGGCACATGAGCTAGTGTTCCGTTTTCCCAGGAGCGTCTGTCTGGCACGAACGAATTACAGGTAGCTGTAAGCCGCACTTCAGGAATGCGGTCGGTTCGTGTTTGGGCTCGATGTAACTGTCCTGCCAATGGGCAGTTTTCCCATCTCAAAAAATATTTTCCAAATCCCAAAAAATGCCATGCCTTTTATCTTGACAATGCTATCCTTGGAATACGGGTATATGCCTACCAGCAGAAGAGAACCATCGGGATCATTTTTCCTGTGGAAGACTTCCCCACTTTAAGGTTCGAATCTTGTTTGCCAATGACGCTGAGTATGCGCTCTGACGGTACCTTACTGGCCCATCCTCTGACATAGAAATATGTTTTTATATGTACATGGATGCCGCTTTTCCTTACCAGTTTCAGCTTTGCGCCGTTCCAAGGTGAGGGGATGCTCTGCACTAGTTTTAGGAGGACATCGACACAGCTTTCTGATGCCAGTTTCAGCATCAAAACGCCCCTCTCAAACTTGCAACTCATTACTTGGATTGTTGGTCCATCATTAGATTCGAGAATATGGTCCAATACATTTGTGTAGAATAAATCTTCGAAGATACCTTTTTGCTCTTCGGGAATTCTGCCAGTTCGCCCTGGATGTTTTTTTGGCTTTTTGGGAATAAGATGGTGCTTCCTTACCCTTTTTTATAGCCAGCTTGCTTTTTCCTTCAGGATGGGTCTTCTTGTTTGAGGCCCCCTCCTTTATGGATGGTTTGGTGGGCTCACCTTCTCCACAACAGGATCAACTTCACCTCCCACCATTAACGGATTCTGACTCGGTACTCCTTTTTTGGTAGATTGAATAGGTTTCTCCGAAGTGCTGAGCTTTTTTTCTTCTTAATTGATTTCGCATCGCTGTGCTCTTCGGGAGATCTGACTCTTTTAGTAAATGTAGAAGAGTCAGATTCATTCTGTAATGTCTTCTGCCGGTTCATCTTATTCAGTTTCCTTCTTTGAGCCCCTGACAGTCTTTTCCGATTTTCAACAATAGTAATATTGTTATCACTTGACGACTCAGAGTCTAAGTTCCCACTAGCTTTTAAAAGCTTGTTTGATAACCCCGACACGTGATTCGAGTGACGCGAGTAAATCAACGCTTCCCGCCTAATATCATTTACTTTATCTGGGTTAATCATAAATTTCTGGGGGAGACCCCATAGCCAGTATTTGCCCCTAATAGGTACCTCGATGTTGGCCTTCCAGACTACTTCCGAAATGTCTGTCCTGAGACCGATGCAACAAATCCTACCACCACTTTAAGACAACACAACTTGTGGTTGCGTAGTAGGTAGGTGAATAGGTATGCGTAATAGGTTGAAAAACTATCCGCAATATTTATATGTTCACAATTTTTGTTCTTTATTACAAGAGCTACAACTTTGCCTCAGAGAGTAACTCAAAATTCCGACCGGTTTGCAATATATGAGCCTGAGAAAATAATCACTTTTTTTTTGCAAAATTACACCGAGGCCCAAAATCTTTGTGGGCCCATAAAAAAAGTACATGACTTTGGGCAAAACTGGGAGACACGTATCTGTTTTTTGATCTTTTATCACGTAGTAGCTCCGTAAATTGTTATATTTCCATGACTTAAAAAATTTCCCACAGTATAATACTTGAGCTAGGTGGCTTAAATTTGGTATAGATACTTCTTATAGCTGCCGGCAACATGGGATTGAAAATGGACAATATAGGTCCATATTTTGATATAGCCCCCATATATAGCATCTGTTCGATTTGACAACGGTAGCCATAGGTCCATGTTTCCATATAGCCCAAATACAAAGGTCATTCTAGATTTTACTTCTTAACGCAACAAAAACAGCAAATTTCGACGAATTGGCCTTAAATTTGGTAATATGACTTTATTTGTGCCCGAAACCATTCACATGCTATCCATGGTGGACGGCATGGCCGAACTTAACGCTTTTACTTCTTTAATATACCTAGGTACTAGAATATTACACTGTACAGATTTTTAAGTGTTTGTATGTGAAGGAATCCAAGTTATAAGCCGTTAACTTTTTGTGCAAAATGGTCTATTTGTATGGGAGGTACCAAAAGGGGCGCCCATTTTGCACGGGACTATAGGTACAGAAAAAGCATTGCACACCAGATAATTGTAAGCATTTGTATGGACTGAAATCAGAGTTATAAGCCGTTAAATTTTGTGAAAAATGGTCACTTGCATGGGAGGTACCAAAAGGGGCGTGATTTTCTCAAGAATAGCGACCAAAAAGCTAATACTATTTGTGGAATTGTGAAAGATTCTGAGTAGTAGTATAGAAGTTATGAAATAATCAATATATACTCGAAGCCCATAGTCCATCTTTGACCTTTGCCTGAGATAGAAAAAATATATTAATTTTTGAGAATTATTTTAATACTATTTTCAAAACAAAAATTTTCATATGAACATACATTTTGAGGCCCCCGAAATAAATAAATTCGCAAGGCTTTTAGCACATTTGAGCGAATTGGCTTATTAGCTTTCCAAAAAATAGAAACTTTATCACTATTAATTTTGATAAACTTTATATTATTAATTACAAATTTCAGTTTTGTACAGGCGGGCGAAGCACTGTGCGTCTCTTTTGCCTCGCATTAATCACAAAATGTATAGATACACTTTTGCGAAAATACACTAAGAATCGAAGCTTGCTCGGCCGGTTTATATTCACCGTAATTCTTGGTATTATTATATACATTTACATACAAATACATTTCCGTTTAAAAACAAAAAAAATCCAATCACAACTGAGGTGATTCCCAATATCTGACATTCTCAATAGTTCAACAAATGCATTTATTTTATTTGTATTGAAGAATTATGGTTGAAATAGTATTCAGTGAACTTAGGTCCTACAATTCTGGTGTGTACGTGTCCAACATATCGGGTATCTTCAGAGTAGACATACAAGGTGGCGCAAAAGTAATACTCCTATCAGAAAATGCTATAAATGGCGCAAAAGTAATCCTCCTATCAGAAAATGCTATAAATTTTGTGATTGGCCCCTAATGTCAGTTCTGTTTTGACATTTGTGTAGTAAACACATGCGAAATACACGTTAATAAACAATGTTACGCTACACTGCTCCAGAACGCGGAATATTGCTGACTATTTATTTGACCAATAATCGGTCGGTGACTTTGGCACAAAACATCGAAAGGTTACTTTTGCGCCACCTTGTACTTACTGAGTTCATATCGATAAACATTTTTGATAAAAATTTCTTTTAAATTTTTTAATAAGTTTATTTGAACTTTAGTTAATTTGTTTTCTACTCTCATTTATATGTAGAACGTCATTAGATTAATTCAGAAAAGCTGTTAATTTTTTCGAAATCGCCGTTTTTAGACATACTTACCCTGGAATTTTCACAGAATATTTAAAAAACTTGATTTCAATAAAAATTCATCCTTTCAGAATTAAAGTATTGATATCCACATTAAATTGTAGAGAAACGTAAACATAGTAAAGACCATCTAAAGTCCAACGGAAGCCATGTTTTATACATAAAGGGTTTTCCAACAAGAGGTGTTATTTTGGTATTCAAAGAAAAATGCCATTTTTTGAGATAAATGATCGGATGTTTATTTCATAATAAAGAGGAAGGTATGCAGTTAATAACGAAAAACAACATCAGCCAAATGGCCACAACGACCACGCTTACGGGACCATATCCTTTTCATGAAATTTTCCATAACCAAATCGCAAAGTGGCTGCCATAGCCTCACGAATTCTATCTTTGAGGTCTTGAATCGACGCTGTGTCCAAAAACGGCCGTTGTGCCAGAACTAATGCCGTGCGTGAACTAATAATGCAAGATCGTCATGTGAAATACCGTGAGATAGAGGCATCCTTGGGCATTTCTTCCACCAGCATACATTCGATATTGCACGAACACCTGGCCGTAAAAAAAGGTTTGTTCTCGTTGGATCATCTCGCACAATTTGACAATCGCTCAAAAAAAGGCTCGTGTCGATTGGTGCAAAGAAATTTTGAAAAAATACGATCGCGGTGCTTCAGAAGACGTTTATAAGATCGTCACAGGTGACGAATCTTGGATCTATGCGTATGAGCCCGAAACAAAACAGCAATCGACCGTGTCGGTCTTCGAAGACGACACAAATCCAACGAAAGTTGTTCATGGAAGTAGCACTTCGAAGCAAATGGTCGCCTGTTTCTTCGGCAAAACTGGTCATGTGGCGACTGGCGACTGCTCCGCTTGAGCAACGTAGTGTTGCCTAGGCCAGAAATATATATAGCATCTCTCGTATATGTGGAATTACAGAAGATTTGGATAGGTAATATTGGAGTTATTAGAGCATCAATATTTCACAAAATTTTAACCCTTTATGGTGAAAGTACCAGAAAGAGTTGACCAATTTTTGCCCATCTTGGAACATAATCTGAGATAGAAAAATATTATCTCATACAATATTTGAAGTCAAACCGTTACTTCTTTCGCGAATTAACGTGCGCACCTGCCAGACGGACGAACGGACGGACATAGCTCAAATGACTTAAAATGTCCATAAACGGATTTCCGCCAAACAAACTTAAGGTCTTAGGTCACTCCACTTAGGTGAGGGCATAATTAACACGAACCGCAAATGTTGCTGAAAATAGTGGGAAAAATAGGAAAATTAATAGAAACAGTGTCATCACTGATTTGTCCCATAGCTCCTCAATTTATTAAACAATACCCTACTTGCTTTGCCAAGGAGTGGTTAAAAAAACTAAATCTGAAATGTGGGGTACAATCCGACAATTCACAAAAATCTCCAAATTTGAAATTTTTAGTTTTTTCTGTTGAAAATTTAAAAAGTGAAGTGCCGCTCCCCGAATCGCTTTTAAAATGACATACAGTTGCCAATAATAATATAAATATTCCAAAAAAATGTGTAAAGGTTTAAAATTGTTATAATTAATTAATTACCTTAGTTAGCTAACACAATTTCAGATGAAAACTAGATTTGTCTGCACTCACCTGAAATTAAGAAAATAAATATTCTATTCAAATTGAGTATTAAAGTGAAAAGTAAGTCATAAGTAGTTTTTTAATTCCCGGACTTTTTCAATTCCCGGGAAAGCGGGATTTGCTTTAAACGTTTCCGGGATCCCGTTTAATAAGAGTTACAAAATTTGTATTTGATGTATATAAAAATATTTTAAGACATATCGAGCCTTATCCACCAATAAGACGTAAGCGCCACCATGATTTATTTGCCTACCTTTATAGTCGCATTTTTAGACACACAAGATAATTACATTTTTTATGTCTAAATTTAAACAGATAGTGTGAACATCAGATGTGTAAAATTAAGCATATATATGTTTGAAATTCAGCCGTTGATATGTTGAAAGTTAAACATTGAATGTGTGAAAATATACACTAAATATACTCAAGACGGCGCTTTGCCGGGAATGGGCCAAAATACCGCAGAGCCGTTTGAAGGCCATAATTCGTGCCAAAGGTGGCCAATTCGAACAAATCTAAACTGTTTCTAAAATTGTATGTTATTTCCGACATTTTTTGCTTTTGAACAATAAAATTAAAAAAAAATAAAAAATATAGCGCTTTACTTCGTTGCATTACATATCAGCCACCCTGTATATGCATTTAAACAAAAAAATAATCGCAAAAGAAGTCTTCTCCTCAAAATTTAAAACAAACTTAAAAAATAGAAGAAATCTATTTATTTTTTACCTAAATATACTCGTACATGTTAAAATCTTTACACCTTTTTCAGACATTTAAATTCAATGTTATTGTTAGATGGAAAACGTTTGTATGTACAGGGTGGAGCGCAGAAATTTGCTTATTTGGGAATGAAATAAACAAGTTATGAACCTTAGAAAAATTTATTTTATATTTTCATTATATTGAACAGTAAGGGAATTTATAAATTACATGGTTTTAAATAGTGAATCTGGCAAATGTCGACCTTCGCTGTCCACACACTGCCGCATACGTCTTCTGAAGTTTTCATGAACTCTAACAAGCATGTCGACTGGTATTCTGCCAATTTCAGCCTCAATATTTTTAATTAGGTCTTCCAAGGTGTTGGGACGGTTGATATACAGTATATGTCGTCGAAGGTGTACGAGTATATCAACCATCCCAACACCTTGGAAGACCTAATTAACAATATTGAGGCTGAAGCGGAAAATTTTAGAAATTCACTGGAAGCTCCTGATTTTTTTAATAAAGATGAATTTCCAAACGTTCGTAAAATATTGACGTTGATGGCGGTGTTACCAGTAACTATAGCGACAAGCGAACGGTCTTTTTCAACATTGCGTCGGCTGAAAAATTACTTGCGGTCAACCATAACTGAAAATTGTTTAAATGAATTGGCTTCCCTGAATATTCATCGAGACATTCCAGTAGATGTTAACGCAGTATTATTTTTTTATTTAGCCTCACCGTGTCAATTTATTAAAACAGAAACGTTAAAATTAGTTAAAGATGTGTCCAACATTTTTGTTCGGAGTATCATAACATACAAATTAAGTTAAATATTAATTTTCGGAGGTAAATTTTTTACTCAAAAACACACAGGTTAGACACTATAGTTTTGTCTTTGAATAATTCTTATTGAAAACTAGCCGACCCGGTCCACTTCGTTACCCCAGATTTCCGATCCCTTCCATTATTGGATTAATCACGTAGACTGGCGCCAAATCCATATACACAAAACATGGCTAACGAGGGCGTGCCACGCCCATATCCGCATATCCACGATCCCGCCCACTTTTGGACCAATCACATGTAAAACGGGAATTCCCGATCCCGAAAAATACCGAATCCCGGGATTTTTTAAAATGAATCCCGGGATATTTTAAAATGAATCCCGGGATATTTTAATAATAATATATGAAGCTGTCTCGTATAAAATATGAAGTGAAAGATAGATAATCTCTGTCGAAAATGTAAACTAAAGAAGCAAATTGTTAACATTAAGTGATGGCTGCTATAGACAGAAGTAGTGATGATGGATCCATCCTCAAGGACAAATGGAGTCATGTACAATCAGCCATTATGGCTCATTACCTCGATGTCCGTAGAGAAATGCCGGGCAAACCACCAATCTGCAACGATGCAGGATGGCATCAGGGGAGAGTAAAGCTCTTATATTTCGGTGATGCCAGATCAGTAGACCTGTATAAGGCTGATCTGAGTCGAGCGGGTGAGGTGTGGCCGGGTGCCCAGTTGGATGTTGTCGAAAAAAACAACATCCTTAGTGACCCTAGAGCCATCACCTGGGTTACAGAAGAGCCCTCCAACCCGGCTGACATCTTAGAAATAATAAAAGATTCCAATCCTGGTCTGCCGGCCCATAATTGGAGAATAAGCAAGGTTGGTGAGGCGGATGGTAAAAAGCGGCAGGTCAATCTTATCCTAAACGCTGAATCCACCTCCCATATACAAAGTGCGAGTGCAACCCTACAATACGGCTTCGAGACTATAGTCTTGAAGATATACAAGCAGGATTTAGCTCCCACTGCAGAAGGTGAGTAGTCCACCGTGTCACTTTCTGGAAGTGCGGAGGTACCCACGCCTATTATTTCTGGTGACTCCAACTCTAACAGAAGATCTGTAACGTCCTTCTCTGAGGACAAAAGCTCTACTTCGGACACAGAGAGGCTGAGGGGAGTCTCCGGACTCTTTGACGCATCTGGCGGGGACATGCTTCTCGACGATACGGACGAAGAGTTCGATAACACCCTTGTCGGGTGGATGTTAATCTGTCAATTACCAATGATGGTAAGAATTCTACAGATTAACCTCCATCACGCTAAAGCAGCCTCAGCGGCTCTATTGCTGCGACTGTCCACAGGCGCAGTAGACATCGTCCTGATACAGGAGCCCTACGTAGTGGGAGGAAGGGTGTGCGGTATTAGGACACCCAACTTTAAACTGCTTGTGGCCAACTGTGAAGGCACTCCAAGAACCTGCATTTTGGCCAGGAAAGATCTAAGTATCTTTCTCCTGACTAATTTAAGTGGTAAAGACCAAACAGCTGCTAGCCTGGAGATCGGTAATCGCATATATTGGGTGGTCTCCAGCTACTTGCCTTATGAATCTGTAGTACCGACTGCTCTATTCAGGGAAGTAGTAGAAGAAGCAACGTCTGACGAGCTCGAGCTGATTATTGGCGCAGACACGAACGCTCATCATACTAACTGGGGTAGTACGGATATAAACAATAGGGGTGATTCGCTTCTTGACTTTATTCTAACTACCAACCTTAGTATTTGTAACATAGGTAATAAACCGACCTTCACAATTAAATACAGACAAGAAGTACTCGACGTAACGTTTGCTACTGACCGGCTGTCAGACAAAATTATTGGGTGGAATGTACTGGACGACCACTCATTCTCAGATCACCATTATATTGAGTTCAAACTCGCGGAAAAAGCGCCTAAACCCGCCGTCCACAGAAATGTAAGGAAGACAAAGTGGCATCTGTATGAGAAGAATTTCACGAAAGTCCTCAACTCTAAACTTCTGTACGAACCGAATGACAAAGCCGGTCTGGATAATCTGGTCGATCATATCACCATATCATTCAATAGATCCCTTGAAGAAGCCTGTCCAAAAACAAGGTACAAGGGTAAAACTAAATCCCAATGGTGGACTTCTGGGCTAACGGCTATGAAAAAGACCTGCAATAAGCTATTCAATAAGGCTAAATCTACTGGGGTCGCTAATGATTGGAATGCCTATAAAGAGCCACTCAAGATCTATAAGAAGGAGCTTAGAAAGGCGCAAAGGCGCTCTTGGTATACCTTCTGTGGTGAAGTGGAAAAGGTCTCCGACGCCGCTAGGCTGAGGAAGATATTATCTGCTTCACCCTGTACAGTGGGATATTTACAGGATGAGGCAAATAACTGGACCAAAAATAGCGGGCAGTCGCTCAATGTACTGCTCGACACACATTTCCCGGGGAACTCTGTAACAGAACCCGAGGATCAGCAGGACCAACAAGAGTGCGAGTGGACTGCGAGCGTCGCTAGCTTCTTGACTGAGAGATCCAGAATAAGCTGGGCTATTAACAGCTTTGAGCCCTTCAAGTCACCTGGACCAGATGGCATCACTCCAGCAGAAATGCCGAAAATGTTAAAGTACATTATCCCCTGGCTGGAGAAAATTTATGTAGGCTGTATCAGGCTTTCATACGTCCCGAATCGATGGAGGGATACCAAAGTGGTATTCATACCTAAAGCGGGAAAGATATCACACACTAGGCCAAAAGACTTCAGACCAATTAGCCTATCCTCCTTCCTATTGAAAGGTCTGGAAAGACTTTTAGATCATTTCATTAGGGAAAACCTGGATACAAAACTCCTGTCGGGGAACCAACATGCTTACAATAAGGGCAAGTCTACAGAATCAGCCCTGCACGAACTTGTGAGCACTATCGAATCGTCCCTGCATTTCAAGGAATTCGCCATGGTGGCATTTCTTGACATAGAAGGGGCTTTTAACAACATTCACTCAGATGCAGTAATTGCGGCACTCTCACATCTAAAAGTTAACACTAGTTTGATTAGACTAATTCAAAGTCTGCTCACCAGAAGACGCATAACAGCATGTCTAGGGTCCACAACTCTAACAAGGTATGTAAACAGAGGGACCCGCAAGGAGGAGTACTGTCTCCACTAATTTGGAACCTAGCGGTGAATGAAATCCTGCTAGATCTAGAACGTTGTGGCTGCAAGGTCGTGGCATATGCGGACGACGTGGCAATCGCAGTGAGTGGCAAATTCGTAAACGTCTCAGAGACATCCTACAGGTGGCTCTGAACAAGTTGGCTAGATGGGCCAGAAGCAGCGGTTTGGGCGTTAACCCCAACAAGACAGAATTGGTTATCTTTACTAGGATGAATAATGTCCCCCATGTGGACCCTCCACCTCGGATAAATGGAATAGATCTAGTCTTTTCTGAAAGTGCAAAATTTTTACGAATAATTCTAGATAGGAAAATGTTATTTAGACTTAACGTATTGGAACGTGTAAGGAAGGCCAACGTCGCCTTATATTCCTGCAAAAAGGCTGTAGGGTCGCGGTGGGGACTCTCTCCTAAAATCGTCCACTGGATATATATAGCAGTAGTTCGTCCAATACTGTTATACGGTATTGTGGTATGGTGGACGGCAACTGGCAAACTAACCATTACCAACCTACTAACAAAGGTTCAGAGAACTGCCTGCCTGAGCATAAGCGGAGCCTTAAGGACTACAGCGACCGAGTCTCTACAAGCCCTACTCCATATACTGCCGATTAATATTGTGGCGAGAGAAGTTGCAACCAAAGCGGCAATAAGATTAAAGATTGCCTATCAATGCGGAGGTACAAGATCTATGGTCACATGAGGATATCAAAGTGTAGTGCTATGGTAACCGACCGAGTGGACTATATACCAACTGTGTACACCTTCGAGAGAAATTACATCACTATGATTCCCGTCAGAGATGAATGGGTCGGCAGAATACCAGGTAATAGAAACCATCTCCACTTTTACATGGATGGTTCGAAGCTTGATGAAAAGGTTGGCTTCGGAGTACACTGTGAAGAACTTAGTCTGGATATAGCTCACAGACTACCAGATACCTGCAGTGTCTATCAAGCCGAAATAATGGCAATATGGGAAGTCGCAAAGTGGCTGAGTCGCAACATAGTAACCAACACTGGCGTTGTCATTTACTCGGACAGCCAGGCTGCCATCAATTCTCTGGAGGCAACATCCCTAAATTCACAAACAGCCCTCGACTGCCGCAGATCTCTTAACGAGATGGCTGAGCAGTTTAATATACACCTCATATGGGTGCCTGGGCATAGGGATATCCCGGGGAACTGCAAAGCCGATGAACTTGCTAGGAAAGGGACGACATTACAAATTCTCGAAGAATTTGCATATATTGGTGCGCCACTATCCACGTGCAAGCTTTGGCTTAGGCAAGAGGCAGTCCACCGAAAGATGGACAGAAATCGGCACCTGCAGGGTAGCTAGACAAATCTGGCCAAGGTATGACCTGAGAAGGTCAAAATATCTCCTCGCACTCGAGAGGAAACGATTGTCTACGTTAGTACAGGTTCTGACGGGACACTGCTTGATCGGCGAACACGCCAAAAGATTGGGTATTGACTCCAATGACTTCTGCCGAAGCTGTGGAGATGAGCAAGAAGTGGAGAGCATTGGGCACTTGCTTTGCGACTGTCCCGCTTTGAGTAAACGACGACTGGACATACTGGGGTCGGCCTTTTTAGGCAGCCTAACAGATCTTTC
This sequence comes from Eudasyphora cyanicolor, assembly GCA_963930755.1. Classification (NCBI taxonomy): domain Eukaryota; kingdom Metazoa; phylum Arthropoda; class Insecta; order Diptera; family Muscidae; genus Eudasyphora; species Eudasyphora cyanicolor. The sequence continues at coordinate 240,704,928 of OZ005735.1, forward strand.
CAGTACTGATATTCGTACTATCGATAAATTTATATATCAAACAGGTTGGTTTCGATGAGGGACATTTCAGCCCGTGGTAAGACTAGGGACCTAAACTGGTCTTTGTGAGCTTGTAAAAAAATACGGCTGCAACCCTAACCTAAACCTAAACATTAAAAACATTGACATAAGGTCGGCTTAATGCTATATTGGTCCATACGCCATTTTTGTATTTTTTGAGTTAGGAGTTGATAATATGGGTTTCAAGCATGCTCTTTTAGTTTACGTTCTTTCGATTACAATATGTAAATTACTGTCCTTCCATACCGACCCTTTTTGTGGTCCATGTAATACAAATACGAAAAAATATAAAAATAAAAGTAGGTATGGACCAAAATGCCAAGTACAAAAATTGTTAGAACTTGCTTATTTTTGAATGTAATGGTATAGAAATGCATGAGAATCATATAAACACTGTTGGGAACCCTATGAAATAAAAAGTGTGTAACTCTTCAGTCCCGTTATTTCCGATCATACAAAATGGCGTATGGAACAAAATAGCATTGAGCCGACGACAATCCGGTGAAAAAATTTGAAATTTGGAGATGAATTACAAAATATATCATAAAAAATCCTAATATAAAATACTCGTAAGTAAACTTAAAACAAAAACACGAATAGAGTTTGTTTCGCACAAACGAAGATCATTGTATTCTATTCTTTCAAATTTATGAAAAAATCCTAATATAAAATCTGATATGGATCGACAAATCGATTTGGTCCTATAAAAACGGAATTAGTCAAACGGATTTCTCAAGTTGAAAAAATATTTTTCGTGCTTTAACGAAAGAAAATTATAACATCAATATTAATTCAGACGACGAACTGAAATTGAACCAAAATTATTTCATAGCTAAGATGTTGTGAAATATTTTAGTAAAAGTTAGTATTTTTTAACAAATGTTAATGTATGCGTTAACTGGTTTTATCCTTATTTAAATTAATTAAAATTTAATTAAAACTGAACTAAAATGTTTGTATTCCATTTCGAAATATCACATTATTAAGAATGAAAAAATCCCGATTTATCCCGAAAACCCCGAAAATACCGGGATATCAAACAATTTCAGGATTCCGAAAATCCTGATTTATCCGGAAAGTCCCGATTTATCCCGATATCGAACAATTTCGGGATCCCGAAAAAATCCCGGGATCCCGGGATTTGCAATTTATAAATCCCGAATCCCGGGTTTTGTGAAAACCAATCCCGTTTGACATCTCTAAGTAGGAATCACTGAAAAAGTGATAACTCCAAATTGGCTTATATGGGCGAGGCCACGCCCCCTCAATCAAGAAGTTATATATCCTATGTCACCCGCTAGGGTTATCTGAAGATTTCCTGAAATTTTCATCAAAATCGGTCCAGTCGTTTTTGAGTCCATATGTAACACACACATCCAATTTTATGTATTGAAAATATTTCCAAGTATTTTTAATGTTAATATATGTATTAAAAAGTGTCAACCATCGATTTAATAACAAAAATTGGGTACCATATACGAAAACCCCCTAAACCAAAATCCTGCGCACGGACCTGTTCTGATCACGCTATGCAACAAATGAACACTTTTTGAAAAATACATAGACTTGACAGTATAGGTTCGATTCTACTATCAAAGGATAGTATAACCCTATACTCGGTTTGGTGAAATTGGTGACCAATTTTTTTTTATGGGCCTCCAATGTTTCTGAAAATCAGTGGGCCCCTCGAAAAAGGAGTCATCAGCTTTTGTCCAACAACTAATTCAGACTTGGTGATACTGCTTAACTATATTTGGCAATAATGTGGCTAAGAATATGCTGAACAAAGTTTCTTAACACTTTTTGCGACAAAACATTTTTTTCCGGTACTTTTTTTTGAAACAGTGAAGGAAAAAAATATTATTTGTCCCTTTTTCAGCATAACTTTCAGGGACTTGTAATTTTTTCACTAACAATGTTTGGCACAATTGTAGCCAACGTAAATCGGAACAACTTTTGTGAACATATCAATACAATCTGAACGTGTCTAGGCACCCTAAATAGCTCAAAAAACCACCTTGTACCCCAAAAATGTTAGTATTTCACTATTATTTAACAAAAATATTTTTTTGGTATAGGGTATGTTCAGCAACTTTATAGAAAATATTAAGATCAATATTTTTGTGGAACATATTTACCCTCTAGCTCCCCCACATAACTGTAATTTTTGGTCACATTTTAACAAATCGCAAAAAACACCCCTTAAAATGGGGAGGGCGGGGATGAAATGTTCTACTAAAATTTTGGCCTCACTTTTGAAGCTTTTATTCTTTGACATTTGACAAGTAGAAACTACACCACTACTAAAAATGGAACGATACACGATCATCAACAAGCAAAATTGTCGCATCTGGGGCTCGGAAAACCCAAGAGTTATTGTTGAGAAGCCTCTCCATCCTCAACGTGTGACTGTTTGGTGCAGTTTATGGTCCGGCGGGGTCATTGGACCTTGCTTTTTCGAAAATGAGATTGGATCAACAGTTACGGTGAATGGATTGCACTATCGAGAGGTGATTAATCCTTTTTAGTGGTCGGAGTTGGATGGTATTGATCTGGACAACGTTTACTTTCAACAAGACGGCGCTACGTGCCACACAAGCAACGAAACCATTGCTCTGTTGCGGGAAAAGTTTCCGGACCGTGGTATCTCTCGAAGAGGTGATCACAATTGGCCACCGAGATCTTGTGATTTAACACCTTGCGACTTCTTCCTTTGGGGCCACGTAAAAGATAAGGTCTACGCCAACAGCCCAGCGTCGATTCAAGACCTCAAAGATAGAATTCGTGAGGCTATAGAGGACATAGGGCAGCCACTTTGCGATTTGGTTATGGAAAATTTCATGAAAAGGATATGGCCCTGTAAGCGTGGTCGTGGTGGCCATTTGGCGGACGTTGTTTTTCATTATTAACGGCATACCTTCCTCTTTATTATGAAATAAACATCCGATCATTTATCTTAAAAAATGGAATTTTTCTTTGAATACCAAAATAACACCTCTTGTTGCAAAACCCTTTAGGTCGCAAATCAGCTGTTTATCGTATAGAGCTCATGCGAACGTTAGCCGTTAACGTTCGACATCGTGTATTAAATTTTAATCAAATCCAGCGTATTGTATATTTTCAAAATATATGTATGTATTTAAATTTCCGTTAATTTGATTTAAATTTTTCAAGAAATTTATTTATTTATCAATATAAATTGCGTTACAAAGTAAATTTATATTCTAATTTTACGGTACAGGGAGATACCAGGTGACAAAGACAATGTTGCTTGTTATATTTTTGTAGCGACAGACCAGAGCCTCTGGTGGGAATCGAACCCACAACCCAAACGCTACCAACTCACCTACTGGGGACCTTAATTTTGGAAGAAATATGTATATTCTTCTTATTTGAAGACCTGATTCAACATCCAAATATAATTCAAGCTCTACAGGGCATAAATTCATTACCAGACCCCTTTGGATTTAACGTGATCTCATAGGTATTCAGTTTACATGATTTTTTCTGTGCATACCGATTTATATAATCCACATTAGATTCCAAAAAATAATTGTATGTACCTACATAACTATATTAAATTTGAACTAACTTCTTACCTATAGAAAATACACATGTACGAGTACCTACCAAGAGTATGAAAAACACAAATCCATTATACGAAAGGCATAATCCAAGGATTCCGAAAATGCCTTCTATACCCACAAAACGACATTTTAATGGCTTCTTCTTTTCTCAAAATATATAACAACAACGCCATCGAACCAAGCCCACAAATGCCAACAACAAAACTGCAAAAACTAACCCCTAATTAAAGGACTTCTGAGAAGTACGCTTAGTGCTTACTCAGTGCATAGCAGAAGGAAGAAACACAAAAGGAAACCAGATACAACAGCCACCAAACCGCTCATGAGGGTTCAAGGGAAGGACATTACCAGCAAAAAAGGCAAACTTCCCAAGAAGTTATTGCCGGTCGGTCACATAATGGAATTTTTCTGTATACCTAAATACCATAAAAGTTAAAACCAAGCAACATCTAGCTGCGACGACTATCTGTGTATACCTATGTACATTTTCCACATTCTCTACATCCAAACCTATCAAGATTATCGTGCCCGTCGTTGTCGTCGTAGTCATGCCATCCATACCCTATCAAAAAAACAAGGCATTGAAGGCCTCTTCGGATACCTATATAGAAAACGAAAAAGAGAGATACAGACAAAATGCGAATAAAAAGATGTCAGTCAGGCGGCAAATCTAGCAAAGCAAACGACCGACCGAACGAGCGACAGTCCAACCGACCCACCATATGGCAGAAACAATGGATGGATGATGGTCTGACAAGTCAAGCAACCAACGAACTACAGAACCCCGCCAGCTAACAACATCTCGGCCAGCGAGTGAGTGAGGCTTACAGCCAGACCAGACCGTAGTTCGTGCTCACTCGGGTAATATAATACTGGGCACACACAAAATGCCCTAAAACAAAAGTACCCAAACATCACCAATACCACTACAGGTGACACCATCACCAGAGCGAGGTCTATCACCAACATCATCATCATCTCACAACGTCATCTTCATCGGGGCCATCATCATTGGAAATCATCGTCATCGTAAACGTCATTAACACCATCCACATCCAGCCAGCCCGCCATGCCATCCATTCAATGCACAGTTATTACTTCCTATACTTTCTACCTTACACTACCAGTGATGTCAAACATCTGCCAAATCAAAAACGTCAAATTAGATTACATTACATAGAAACAAATGTGCCAAGCCGAACCAGCAAACACATGAAATATGTTTTCATTTTCTCTCATCTCTTCTAATTTGATCACTACATTAGTTTCGTGTTAGCTCCCACCCACTTAAGTGTCACTTTATGATTTCGATTCTGAAGAGAATGTTTTGCCGTCGACGCAAAATTCTGAAAAATAGTTGTCCTTTTTAGGTGGAAATGATGTAGTCCCTTGAAATAAACGTACTTATGTACTCGCCATAACGTCGGCTTAATGCTATGTTGGTCCATACGCCATTTTTGTAGGTAGGGTAAATCGATTTAACTCTGATTTACGGGAAATTAATTTGATATTTTTGTTCTTTGTCTCCATTTTTCTATCGCCCAAAATTTTTTATTCACTACATTACGTTCTTTCGATCACAATATGTAATTTACTCTCCTTCCATAGCGATCCTCTTTGTGGTCAATGTATGATATGGATCAAAATGCCATGTACAAAAATTTTTATAACTTGCTTATTTTTGAATGTAATGTCATAGAAATGCCTGGGAACCATACAAACAAACACGGGAACCCAATGGAATAAAAAGTTTGTTACTCTTCATATGGAACAAAATAGCATTAAGCCGACAATAAGATAACTACCAAAAAGTCATAATTTTCGAAATTTTGTTGACGTTCTCAATTAACAATTAACTTGTTTAACAGCCAATCGCCTACCGGAAAATTTTGGATAGCTGCCATTAATTTCTGGAATGTTAGTAAACTTAATTTCCCAGCCAACAAAATGCTCCGAATTTGTCTGACATCAGACATGTCTGCACAAGGCCGGATCGCTTACGACAATTCTTACCGACTTTGGACAAAATTCGGTTCGACAGGTCGGGGGATTTTTGTATTTTTTGTTCCGACGTTTCTGTACGAAATCTGAACGATTTCGAAACTCAATATCTGACGTCAGTTTTTAAGAATTTTGTGGGTTACCATCACTTGTGTGTTTGCGTTGTTGCTTTGTATATTTTGGGTTTTGTACTGTTTGTTCTCATTTTTGTTAGTTTTAAAATTATTTCGTGATGTTAAGATCAATTATTAACAAATATTTTTTGATAAAAAATCCTGTGAACAAGTTATCTTATTTGCCACGTTAATTTGGTTATGAATTGTTAGTATCATTATAGATTTGGCAGTGGGAAATATAAATAAGACAAAACGAGACGCGAGTGCCAAAATTCATTTTTCTTGAAAGCATTGCATTTTTTAGAAGTATTATTTTTTATTTTAACTGAAGTTAGAAAAGTAATAAAATAACAATAAAAAATACTCAAAAACTGTAGGTTTTCTACACCCTTACTTCAGATTAAGTAATATATTTGGTGAAAATTTGACCCGTCAATATTTTGAGAATTCGGCCCGATTCGTCGGCTAAAACATTATACATTTTATAAGACATTCGGTCAGCAATCGGACCGATTCGACGGCAAAACATCCGAATTTTGTATGACATTTGGCAAGAATTCGGTCCGATTTCGCACGACACTTAAAATTTCCCTTCAGAATTTCCAGGAATTTAGTTCAGAAGTAGGTACGAAAATGGTCAGATTTCCTTCAGACGTGCCGTTCTGAAAACATGACAACCACTTCATGTTTTTTGGTACCGATATCGCTCTGACATCCGATATGAAATCTGATGATTTATCCGATTGTCTAACCGATTTCGGACCGAATTCTGAACATTTTGTTTGCTGGGTTGTAACATAAGCTAAGTACACATGGTTTGCAGATCGTACAATATTGCCAGAGAAATGGCGGAAAAATGCAACCATGTGAATTTACAACCGTCTGAACATACAATTTTTGTATTGCAGCGTTTGCAGAAGTCATTGCGAGATAATTTGCAGATTGTTAGATGTGCGAAGTTTATGCATGTGACAACGGCGACATTGTCAGAAAAACATTTTATTGGCAACACTGTCTATAAAATATTTTTTGGCAATCCTGCATACAAATATTTACAAACTATGTTGTAAATATATGAAATTGTAAAGTTTTCTTGCAATCGTCTGAACTGTCAATTCACCGTTGCCTAACAATCTGTCATTGTCCGTAAATTTGCAGCACTTTAACAGGGTTGATAACGTTGTCCGATCTGGCAATCGTGTATACTTAGAGCTGACATATAAAGATCCCTTCCGATTAGGGATAAACAGAATAGTAATTAAGTGTCATTGAAAATAAAACCAGTAAGGAAGGGCTAAAGTAGGGCGGAGCCGACTATATGATACACCACCCTAGAATGTCGTTTTCCTTTTCCTTAAAGAAATGTATACGCTTAGATTAAAAATTTGAATATTAGTATACGAGTATACTGGGGCAATATATAAGGGGAAGGAACATATAAATAAATCTGAACCTATTTTGACCAACTCAGCTAGTGATTGTTTGTCGATCGGTATACATACATAATGGAGGGTCTAGCTATAGTATTTATATGTGTTACAAACATACGCCACAACACAAATTATAATACCATATATATATATATGCTATTTTCATATATATAAATGAAATATAATATATAAAAAGTACACGAATCTCCAAATGTAGATATGGGTATTCAACATGAGAATATAGCTTCATCTTCGATCTTAGTGAATATAACTTAAGTGCATATTTTATTGCGGGTAAGCGCAATAAACTATGCACTTAATTGCGGAAATATTGCAGCAGTTACATGGATTTAACATGCGTGCCCTTTTGGCTTAAAAAAATTTAGATGCGGCAGCTAGGTCACAATACTGTACTATAATTTATATAAACTGTTCACTGAACTCAAACTTGATTCAATAATCTGCAAATCAATCGCCAAAATAAACTTTCAAAATAGTCGACACAAAAATCTACCATTTGTATGCCAGCTTTGAGATTTTTTATGCGGAAATGTTTCAAAGACAGGAATATTTTATTAGGTAATTAATCTAAACAGCTTTTCGGGTAGATATGCGCCTCAGATGCATATTCTTAAGCCCCATGTAGCTCAAAATTGGCGGATACATATCTAATACATATTCATATTGGCCCATGTTTCGATGATAACTATCCTTGATTATATTTCTGTCGATGCAGAAGCTACAAACTTCAACCGATTCGGACAAAATTTTATAAAAAACATAATTGTACCTATTCACACAAACAAGATCCAGTATACTACATTTGTATTCCTTCTGCCTTGGAAACCAGAAATAATAACGAATTAGGCTGAAATTTGACAATTTATACTTCTTTAGGTTGGAGAATTAATGTTGCTCATTTAAATCGTTCAGCTTTTTCGATCAGAACTGGAAAAGATAAAAACACCACATTTCGGAAGCCGTGCAAACATATACCCTGATACGTATTTCGATCCTGTGTGGGGATCTCATCAGTGGAACTTACAAAGGGTGTCTCAACAAGAGTGTACTTTTTAAATTTGGCCACCAAGATCATACGATTTAACGCCGCGCGATTTCTTTCTTTGGGTTTTGTGAAAACAATTCCTGAGCTCAAAACCGAGATCCAACGCGTCATAGATGAGATACAGACACATCTCGGTGAGGAAGTCATGGACAAATTCATGCAAAGAGAGCCGTGGGGACCATTTGGTGGATATTGTGTTCCATACTTAATCGGAACATGTCTTCTTTACAATCCAATAAAAAAATCTCAACTATATCAAAAAATACGTGTTTTTATTTTAAAATGAAAAAGTGTATTCTTACTGAGAATACTTTTTGAACAAAAGATGAAATAATTTTAATTGAATCTCCATTCATTAGTTGTCTTTTGAAAAGCTCTTTCTAATCTTTTCAATAAAGTTCAAAATACTAGACAAAACTTGGTAAGCAAAATTTTATTTATCTCCTAAATTTAATGAGATTAATTAAAAACTTCAGCACCTGAGCGAGTGCGCAGCAATATTGCAAAATCCCAGTTAATGATAATATTCGAACTCTATTTCTGCTATCTGGGAAGTATAATTTCCAGCTATGGTGGAGAAAGTGGTGATATAAGATCCCGCATCACAAATGGTAGAGCATCGTTTGGAATGCTGAATAATGTCTGGGGATCAACATTCATCTCTAAACGCACCAAACTCAAAATCTTTGACGCTAGTGTAAAATCCGTTGTTTTGTACAACTGTGAAACGCTGCCACCAAAGATATATGTAAATGCATAAAATGTTTATAAACCGGTGTCTACAGCAAATCTTGCGGGTATTCTGGCCTAACACTATATCAAATGCCGCAATGTGGGCAACAATAGACCAACTGCCAATAAAAAACGAAATTCGACGTTGAGGAAGTCCCCAGAGCACTATCGAATCGTCCCTGCATTTCAAGGAATTCACCATGGTGTCATTTCTTGACATAGAAGGGGCTTTTAACAACATTCCCTCAAATGCGGTAATTTCGGCACTGTCACATCGTAAGGTAAACTCTAGCTTGATTAGACTTATACATCAACAGAAGACGCATAACAGCGTGTCTTGGGTCTACAACTCTAACAAGGTTTGTAAACAGAGGGACTCCACAAGGAGAAGTACTGTATCCACTAATTTGGAACATAGCGGTGAATGAAATCCTGCTAGATCTAGAACGTTGTGGTTACAAGGTCGTGGCAATCGCAGTTAGTGGCAAATTCGAAAACGTCCTCAGAGACATCCTACAGGTGGCCCTGAACAAATTGGCTAGATGGGCCAGAAGCAGCGGTTTGGTCGTTAATCCAAACAAGACAGAATTGGTTCTCTTTACCAGGATGAATAATGTCCCACATGTAGACCCTCCACCTCGGATAAATGGAGCAGATCTAGTCTTATCTGAAAGTGCCAAATTTTTAGGAATAATTCTAGATAGGAAACTGTTATTTAGACTTAACGTATTGGAACGTGTAAGGAAGGCCAACGTCGCCTTATATTCCTGCAAAAAGGCTGTAGGGTCGCGGTGGGGCCTCTTTCCTAAAATCATCCTCTGGATATAAACATATAGCAGTAGTTCGTCCAATACTGTTATACGGCATTGTGGTATGGTGGACGGCAACTGACAAACTAACCATCACCAACCTACTAACAAAGGTTCAAAGAACTGCCTGCCTGTACATAAGCGGAGCCTTAAGGACTACAGCGACTGAGTCTCTACAAGAAACCATCTCCACTTTTACACGGATGGTTCATATATATATATACCTCATATGGGTGCCTGGGCGTAGGGTTATCCCGGGGAACTGCAAAGCCGATGAATTTGCTAGGAAAGGGACGACATTACAAATTCTCGAGGAATTTGCATATATTGGTGCGCAACTATCCACGTGCAAGCTTTGGCTTAGGCAAGAGGCAATCAGGCAGTCCAACGAAAGATGGACAGAAATCGGCACCTGCAGGGTAGCTAGGCAAATCTGGCCAAGGTATGACCTGAGAAGATAAAAATATCTCCTCGCACTAGAGAGGCAAAGATTGTCTACGTTAGTATCAGTTCGTATCAGGACACTGCTTGATCGGCGAACACACCAAAAGATTGGGTATTGACTCCAATGACTTCTGCAGAAGCTGTGAAGATGAGGAAGAAGTGGAGAGCCTTGTGCACTTGCTATGCGACTGCCCCGCTCTTAGTAAACGACGACTGCACATACTTGGGTCGGCCTTTCTAGGCAGCCTAACAGATCTTTCCAGTACCTATATTCGTACTATCGATAAATTTGTATATCAAACAGGTTGGTTTCGATGAGGGGCATTTAAGACCGTGGTAACACTAGGGACCTAAACTGGTCTATGTGAGCTTGTAAAAAAAATACGGCTGCCACCCTAACCTAAGTCCCCAGACAAGATCGCTCGGATGGCGCTTGACTATAATCCACAGGGTAGTCGAAGAAAAGGTTGAATCTGAGGGACTAGCAGCAGCGAGTACATAGCGTGAAACAAAAGCTTTAGCATTAGATAAACCAAATTTTAACTTGTTTGTTGGTAACTTTTGTTGCTCTTAGGAACTATACGAATTAAATAATAATAATAATATTTATTATGTTCGTATTTGCAGTTGTGAGAGTAGTTAAAAAAATTTACATACAAGAGATGAACCAAATTTTGGGAATAATCTCAGAAACTTCTCCGCTTCAAACATTCGAAAATGTATCACCAAACCTTCACACGATACAGTATTTATAGTTTTTTTCTAATTAGAATAAATGATTTTTCAAGCTTGAGGTCATTTTTGAGTGATTTAGTTATTTATAAAGGGTGATCCATTTCGAGGTTCCCTACTTTTTTTAAAGAAAAAAACACAGAAAATTCAAATTGAATGGGGAATGTTTATTATCATTTGAAAAAACATTCTTTGGCATTTATTTTTTGAAAATTCTGTCTATCAAATGTTGGCCGCGGCTATGTCTCAGATGGTCCATTCGTTGAGTCCAATTTTCGATGACTCGTTCGAGCATTTCGACTGGTAACTGGCGAATGACACGCGTGATGTTTTGCTTCAAGGCCTGAATCGAAGCTGGTTTGCCCGCATAAACTTTAGACTTTACATATCCCCACAGGAAAAAGTCTAACGGTGTGATATAACACGATCTTGGTGGCCAATCGACCGGCCAAAAAGGTGAAATTATCTGTTCACCGAAGTGAACAGAAAGGTGTGGGAAATGGCGCCGTCTTGTTGAAAACAAATGTCGCCGAGATTACGAGCTTCAATTTCAGGCATCAAATAGTCGGTTATCATGGCACGATAACAACCGCTATTGACGGTTACGTTCTCACCGGCATCATTTTTGAAGAAATATGGACCGATGATTCCGGTACGTCGGATCGGAATCGGTCAATGGCAAAAAGATAGCTCTTAATGAGAGCTAAAATATTGCTCATGTGTGTCAAGGTCGTGGGACGTTTTTTTATTAAAAAAATGGACTTAGCGCAATTGGCGAACGATTATTTTGATAATAAAACTGAATAATTTGATGAAATGCCAAACAATACTTAACAAAAACAAGTAAGAAAGTTTCAGTCGGGTAAACCGACTAAGGTATACCCTCACTTTGTGAGTAATGTAATATTGAATATTACACAAATTATTCTGTCAATTATTCTGTTTCGCTGAACAGTAGATACTTTAAATACATTGCACTGTGCCGAATTGTAACCGTTTATATGGACTGGTATATTAACGTTGAGATATTAAATAGTGGTATAATTTGGCCATTTTGTGTGGGAGGTACAAAAAGGGGCGTGGTGATAATGCTCATTTTTCACTGGACTATAGGCATTATAAAAGCATTACACTGTACAAAATTTCAAGTAATTGTATACACTGATATTAATGTTATAAGCTGTTAACTTTTGGTGCAAAATGGTGCATTTGTGTGGGAGGTACCAAAAGGGGAGCGGCAATAACGCCCATTTTTCACTGGACTGTAGGCACTATAAAAGCATTACACTGTACAAAATTTCAAGTAATTGTATACACTGATATTAATGTTATAAGCTGTTAACTTTTGGTGCAAAATGGTGCATTTGTGTGGGAGGTACCAAAAGGGGAGCGGCAATAACGCCCATTTTTCACTGGACTGTAGGCACTATAAAAGCATTACACTGTACAAAATTTCAAGTATTTCTAAACACTGGTATTAATGTTATAAGCTTTTAACTTTTAGTGCAAAATGGTGCATTTGTGTGGGAGATACCAAAACGGGCGTGGCAATTTCGCCCATTTTCCTCGAGTTGATATCGTCTAACAAACTAATACTATGTGTGGAATTTCAGAAGATTCGAATACGTATATTAGCAGTTATTAAAGAATCAATATTTCACAACATTTTAACCCTTTGTGGGGGAGGTACCAGAAGGAGTGGACCAATATGGCCCATCTTCGAACTTAGCCGGAGATAGAAAAAAATATTACCACATACGAAATTTGAAGTCAATCGGTTACTCCTTTCGAGAGTTATCGTGCGCTCCAGCCAGCAGACACACAGACAGACAGACGGACGGACATTGCTCATTCGACTTAAAATGACCCAAAACGGATTTCCGCCGAACATACTTGGGGTCTTAGGTCACTCCTTCGACGTGTTACACTTTTTTCCGTAGCAAATGATATATACCCTCGTCACACTAAAGTGAGGGTATAATAACATGACAGGACTCACACGTGATCTGAAAAAAGGCTATTGAAAAAAGTATCTCTATCTCTACTTAGATCACCCTATATTTTCATATCGATATTTCGCAATTTTCGTGAATTGCATCATCAGGATGGGCGGCACATTTCCTATATTTATTGACTTGAGAAGGCAGAAAAAATGTAGCATTTTTTGGCACAAAAGAAAGTCAAATCGCTGTTTGAAGAGTGAATCTATATTAGTCATGACAAAAACGCTAGGTTTACACTACTGATTACTACGGCCTCAGCATACACATTCTGGTTGCGGGGGCTGCTGCGCTTCTGGTGTTGCCGTTTTCGTTAAGAGTATGAATGCAAGTGACACGAGAATG